>JAODAC010042911.1:0-11433 GCA_027575185.1 Mimaenictus wilsoni | reverse complement strand
GAGAGCTGAAGGTGGCTGATAAAAGACTGATAGCTAGAGCACGGTGTGGATCGGAAGAGAGGGGATGGAAGGTGTGGTATATATATTTTTTTTCAGATGGTTCTTATGGACGCAGTGTCTGATGTGAATCGGGTGAAATTTTTCAACTCGTTATATTTTAGTTCGAGTACCTTTGGCTATGAAGTTTTAATGAACGTCTGTCTGCCTCAGACCAAGAGTGTTTTCCCAGTGTTTCCGCCTTTTTACCTCTGTTGAATCTCCTTCATCATCTCTTCTATGGTGAGCCAAGAAAAGAGTTTTGAACCTATTTTAGACTTTGCTCGTTCCTTGGCCAGTTGCTTTGCCCTTTTGAAGAAGTTAGTATCTGAGCTGTGAAGAACTAATCAAGAAGTAATGCAATAGTTCGATAATCGACTATCTAAACATGATAATTTTCCAAATATTTGCGATACTAGTTTGAATTTTATCTCTAGGCCAGGGGACGGGCATCTGTATCTCTTTGGTGGTGAGGGGCAATCCGGCTAGAAATGTCAAATGTTGCTAAAATCGACACACGAATGCCAACAGGTTCAAATGGGGGCAACTGACTTTCAGCCCGGACAAGGAGTCCCAGATAGGGGCCCTTTTGATCGCAAATTTTATTTTGGACCCTTGGATACGTAGGGAAGGAGCATATAAATTTTAGACAGACTACGGTAGGGCATGGCACAAAAAAAGTTGGGAAACACGGCTTTATATATGAACATATAAACACACGAAACTGTGACTTTTTAAAAACTTTTGTAATTTTTTTTCGCTCTTGCGACTCAAAAGATTAATCAGTGAAATATCAAAGTTTGGGAAAAAGTATATTTAAAAAGAATGTGTTCGATGATATCTTCAAACATCTTCCTTAAGAAAACATCTCCCCACATATCATTCAATAAGTCTCTGGCGGTCCATGCCACAGATTAGCATACGTTTGTTTTTTATATATCTTCTAGTATTTTTCCACTGTCTGTTCTCTCAATTTCAACTATGCAAATCTCCAAAATCTAAATATCTGTTTCTACTCTCTGCATGCCTTCCAAGCGCAGGTATATCCATGGGTAGGAAGCGGAAATAGGAGAATATGGCGTAGTTTTGCGTGTGACAAACGCAACGGGGCGCCACAGTAGTTTTTTTTTTGATTTCCCGCTCGCTCATTGATTTTAACAATCTTAAATGGATTCAGCCATTTTGAATTTTCGTTCATAACGTTTTCGGAAGTCGGTAAGCTACGTTTAGCAAGCAATCCGAGTATTTTTGGCTTTTCTTTTCGATAAAAGAAACAAAATGGGTTATAAGTGCTATGTTCTCCAGTGTGAGAACGAGAATAAAGACGTCACCGTGCATCGCATTCCAAAAGGCGATCGTTTTAATGTAAGTTTGTTTTTAACTGTAAAGCATCTGTAGAACCTGTAGAATTAGGAATTGTTGATGTTGGTTAGTCAAACATTCTGCATATTTGAAATCAGAACAAACAATTATACTATCATTCATTTGCAGATTCGGTGGTTAACAATCAACCTACAACTCCCATTCCAAGAGTCATTCTTGATCTCCAATGCGGATTTGTATATTATTTTCAATATAAATGCAATGAATAATATTTTCTAACTTCTTAGCATGGCGGAGAAAACAATATGGGCAAGGTTCCACATATAAGGAGTTTACTGTTGGGAGAAATCTCAATTGAATACTCAATTGACTCCTAATTGCAAGCGGATGCTCCAACACACTATCCATTTGCAAAATAGAAATGCTAAGCTGTGCCAACGCAATGAATGCCAAAATGAAATTCAATTTTTCGTCTGCAAACATGCTACGGAAGATTGAGGAAACAGCCAGACCCAAAATAGTGAATTTTCTGTTCACCCAATTGGGACAACTGTGTAAACCTCCTTCTGCTCGTCGCTACAACGACGACTTCAAGTTGTATTGTTTGGTCCTTCTTAAGGTTTCGCCCAAACTACACAAGGTGATTTCGCGCTGCCGTCCAGAAAGTCCCCCAATCTAATGATGCAGGATGCTAACATAAATGTTGGAATAAATCCAATTATGCAAACCCTAGCGGTCTCGGCTTATGAGAAGCTCGTTGATGACAGGGTGTGCGTCATGTGGGATGAAATGTTCATACAGCCGCACTAAGGTACGTACTTTATACAATGAGAATCCATGATGCATTAATTGTAGTTAATAATTGAATGTTAATAATTTCAGTTACAATGAAAGGCGTAGCGTCATCGAGGAAATAAAAGATGTTGGAGAGACGGGAGCATTCAGATTTGCGGACCATGCAATGGTTTTCGCTATTCGGAGTCCGAAGAAAGTGGAAACAACCAGTTTGCTATTTTTTGACAAAGTCCGGAATGAAATAATAATTAATTATTTTCAAATATGTACATCTTCAAATTGATATATTATTTAGAAAATAATATATGATTTAGAAAAAGTTTTCATATTTCTTTTTTGTTTGATAAATATGTATATACATGATACAAATAAGTATTTGAATCTGTTCCCGCCAGTTTTAATTGATGTGACAGACGCATGGGGGCGCTAGTGTTTTCTAGACCGCTTCTTAACATGGCAGGTTCCCATCTATTTATGTATCATCTATGGGTATATCTTTCTCTTCGACCCTAACGCTCTCTCTCTCTCTCTATTTCTCCTATCGCTCTTTCTTTAATGCACCCTCGAGGTCTTTATATTTCTTTATCTCGACGACATAGTTTTCTGCTATCGAACGCGCAACATCGCTGTTCCCTTCGTCCTTCGATTGTTAACTATTTTACTTACTTGTGTAATAAACCTATTCGTCATTCCTAAACCATTGATCATTACTCGCAATCAACGGCACACCGTACCCCAGAAGTCATATCAGCCGATTTTCATATTATTCTTCTTTACTTGCCTACTTGCTGAAATGAGATAGCTCTGAAGCCAGAATTGTTTCTATATTTTCCAGAGCATATGAGCATACGAATTCCCTGTGGATAGTTTGCATTCGTGACTCAAAGTGAAAATGACTTTTATAACGGTAACCACATAAGTCAGTGTGGTTGCAGATATTACCAACTGGTCCACAACGCTCAAATGGGCTACAATGCTAGTTGAAAGGTGTAATAATTCTAGAGAAAAATATTCTGGGATCGGAACTAAACATTAGTGTAAAGGACTGTGGCGTTTCCCACCACATTTGGCGTGCTTTAGATTTAGTATTTACATTTCTTCAACTATTTTTCTATACCTCTATTCCCACATCTGTTTCTCCTAAATTCTCACTAACCAAATGTTCGTCCTAAGCCAACCCAAACTAACCATTGCATGTTCTTCTTTGACCCACCAATATTTTCTACCTGGACCGACCTTTTTCTACACCCGAGGCTGCGATGTATTTTCTTTTCCTAGCCTCGGGACTTAGTCTGCTGCTTTCGTACCGCCAAGATCTCTTCCACTACCTCGCGATGTTACTGTATTCTTTGCTGTGTGTTTGTAAACGTTTCGTATATGTTTTGTAATAAATAGCGTATATATCATCAACACTCTATCACTCATCGTCAACCAGCACCCTCACCTCCACAGGACCAAGAAGGAGAATAAAAATATTAGACCAGTTTTGAAAAAACGGCGTTTAGATTTCCTAATTCGACTTAATTTCGTGAAAAAACCGTGTTGAAGCACGTTGAGAGATTGATAGTTGCAACGGTTCAGAAACGAACAGACTATTTCTGAATTTTTGGTAAATATTCCCTAAAATATGAAAGAGAAAAAAATGTTTAAATCGTTTTATTTTCGAAAGAAAATGCATTTGAGTACATACAGACATCGTTAGCTGCGACAATTCCGGAATTAACATGTGATATCTGAACTTTTGGCAAATATTTGCTAAAATATATGAGATAATCCTATTTAGATGTGCTAAATCGACTTATTTTTATGAAAAGACGCATTTGAACCCATCGAGAGATTGATAGCTGCGACAATTTAGAAACTAACATACTATTTCTGAACATTTTTGGTAATTATTTGCTAAAATATGAGAAAAGCGTGTTTAGATGTGCTAAAACATCTTATTTTCGGAAGAAAATGCGTTTAAGCACATCCAGAGATCGATAGCTGCGACAGTTCAGGAATTAATATGCGATATCTGAACTTTTGGCAAATATTCACTAAAATATATGAGAAAATCATATTTAGATGTGCTAAATCGACTTATTTTCATGAAAAGATGCGTTTAAATACATCGAGGGATTGATAGCTACAACGGTTCAGAAACTAACATTCTATTTCTGAACTGTTGCCAAATATTCATTAAAATATGAGAAAATCGTGTTTAGATCTGCTAAATCAACTTTTTTTGTACGTTGCCGGCGTCTTGCTAACCGGAACAAGTCGCTCTATGAGAGGGGTGGCTAATATTAAATATAATAGAGGTGTTGAGGGCACCCCCTAAATCAGACATGCTGCACCGGTATCGCGGGTTATGCATATCGTCAGTGCAATGGTCTAGAGACCCTCTATGTGTGTTCTTTGACTTTACGCTTTTGCCTCACGACGTTCCCGCAGAAAAGGACTATCGCATTCCAGGTTTCTTGGGAATGGAGAATTGCTCTCCCAAGTTGCTCAGGTGTACTGTTAGCACATCGGGTCGCCGCCAGGAGTATCATCCGTTCTTTGGTCCATGCTGGGCAGATTTCAAGGGTGTGGTCCGGGGTATCTGCTACGCCCAGTGGGCAGTGGCTGCATATACTACTACCCTTCTTGCCAACTCGGTGGAGGTACGACGCAAATTCGCCATGGCCAGTAAGAAACTGGGTAAGATAGTGGTCACAGTCTCCATGAGGACGCTCTAGCCATGCTGTTAGGGATGGTACCCACCGCTTGAGCCACCCTAACGTGGTGCTGTTGCTCCATCTGGCGGATCATTCCTCCGTTATCCCAAGGGGCGCATTAGGTTCCTCGCCTATTCGTCGTCGGTAGCTTCTTCGCCGTTCTAGCGCTACCAGGTCCGAAGGAGGGGTTGACAATAGAATTTCCGCAGCCTCTGTCGACACAGTACAGTATGTCCTACATATTCTCAGAGTACATCCTCTCATGGCATGGCGAATTCTCTTCATGTTTGTTTTGCCCCGCGCTCCATCTGCCCACACCGGCGCAGCATAAAGCAACTTTGATAGCACTATGAACACATTTTAATTCTCACTAGCCTAGAACTACGTCTTCTACCAGTACGTATATGTACACCTATAGAATATTTTGAAATGTGTATGTTATACAGTGAGAGTACAAACCCGCATTTTTAGATTAAATAAGTCTTTTAAACACACCTAACTTTCAAGACATAAATTTCCGAAATCGCATATTAACTTTTGACCCATTTCGATCACAACATGTTTCTTTCACCTTATATTTTCATATAAATAATATGAAAACTAATATTCCAATTAAACTATCTGAGAAAACAATACGAAACTAGAACATTTGTGTAAATTATTTTATATGATATAATCTACATGCTATGCTCCCTCCCTCCTTCATTTCCACATCCTTTAATTTAAAAATTTCCATTCCACTGTAACAAAAAGCAAAAAAAAGGAACATAAAGAAAACCATCAACAACATAGAGAAAGGAAAATATTCCGCTTTGTTAACTTCCATATTATACATGCACTGATAACAAGGAAAATATAATTTTGCCGTGGGCCGTATTTTAATACTAGCTTATGAAACTGGAAAATATTAGATTAACGTGTGTACGACGGTAGTTATAGAGATAGCGGTTTGCGAATAGTTTTAATTAATTCCCTTAAGGGCGAATGTGAATCGCATTACAATCACAACAATGCCTGCTGTTAAAATGGCGACAAAATGAGCGATGTTTGAACGCATTCGGTCAGGTGTGCCTTCGCCGTTGTAATTGCCTGTTTTAATTACGAAGTTTATTGAGTTTGCTCGGAATTCGAATGTGCAAACTTTTGCCGGAAGAGATTGTGCTCCATGAGCTTCACAGGATTATAAAAAAGTGTGCAGGGTTTAATATAATAGGAATTATTCGCTTTTTTATGATAAAGTTTTTACAAAGCTAATTAAGCAAAGATATATTATCTATTAATGAGTTAGTATGAACCATTTTACAGCTCCTGCTGTATGTGATAGAATAGGTCCTCACTTAGGTTCGGTCAACACATCGAACGGGATTACCCTTTGGGTTAGGGGTACAAAAATTGTAGCGACATAAGTTGGTTGAAGCAAGCTTGAACGAAACGGAAACTTCTCTATGGATTCCATGTCAGAAAGAAATAGTGTGTCGAGCGAGTAGTAAGAAGTGAATCCCCTCAGTATAAAGGGATAGTTGTGTCCAAGACTTTGATGAGCGTGGTTTGTTTTGTACCTCTTGTTATCCTCACCCAATCATTATGTCATCGACCAGGGTTCTGTCGATACAAATAGTGTTACTCATGGAAGCTATAATTCTACTGACACCGACCCATGTACGTCGGTGTCAGTAGAATTATTAATGCCTGTCTGTCTATAAGTTTGCTGTTTAGTTCTTCTATCTAGACTTATCTGTATCCTTTATTAACATGTTTTCTGAGTAGGAATATATTTGTTTTCTCACTAACTACCCTCTCCGTAATATATACTCCTATATTATTTATTGCGGAGAAGGTAATTGTAAAATCAAGTATATAAAAAGCTTTTACTGATACTGTTCTTATTATCAATACCGAACAACGAAAATTGCAGTAATTTATGTATCTGTGATAACAGTTGACCTTGCATTTGTTGAAAACGACAGTTTGCGTTCGTACGATTGATGACAATTGGAAACGACCGTTGCGGGGGGACTGTTGCGAACAACCTACCTGCTGACAACATCAACCTTTGACGAAAACGCCAAAGGTCTTTTATTTTAGCAGGACTCGAACTACCCGTTCGTTGACAGTGATGATTGCGCTGCGGAGAGAAGTAGACACGTCGAAGTATGGCTTGTGACTAACTTTATTTACATAAATTTTACAATTACATCGGCTGGGGTCCACACACCCACAACGATTTTCCCCACAATCTTCCACCTTACGAACCTACCCTGGACCAATCCGAACACAGTCCACCTACCACTCTCTCTCTCTCAAGACCTACAAGGTGTGCCACTAAACGCTACCCTTAGGCACAGCTTTGCTTAAACATCTGCGACGCACATTTCGCCACTCTTAAGTCTAGTCGCCCAATCTGCGGAAGGTTGATTTAAGATAAGATGGTACCACCGGACGTGCATAAACAATTCACCATCGGATTGGCGACGCTTTCCAAAACCACCCAAATCGTCAAATGTACACCTCGTAAAATATCTTTCAATTGCAGTCTTGACCTTCATAAAATCTTGGAAAATATTCAATGACCGTGCACAACGGTTCCCAACTGTGACAGTTGGCACAAACTAACGGGTTCGTCCCTCATACGCCGTAGTCACATGAAATAAAGGGAGTTCGAGGCATAGGTGAATCTGATATTCCATATACGTCCTAAATTCCTCACATGAATTGACGAGTAGATGTCGGCCAGGACTCTGTCAGAATAAAAACCAGTCTTTCAGCCGGCCAACACCATCCGCATTTACCTTCCTCTTTTTCTTCAGACCTAGCTTCTCTTTGAAGACCGCTATCCAGAGCTCGTAGATTGTCGTTAAGTACCTGTATTATTCTGATGAATGTATGCTTTATTTCCCTCTTCCTGATTCTGGCATACTCCTATTACCTATTGTAAATGCGCGGTGCGTCATTATGCAATTACCCAGCTTTGCTAAGTCCCCCACAACACATAAAAAATTCGGCACGGGCATGTAGGAATGGTGGAGTAGAGAGAAATTAATTTATTATTATTATTATTATATAGTTATTTCGAAGTGCAAGAAGCGCTAAAGATACCAACTTAAGTGGGTAACTACCTCTTCAGGCGGACACATACGCAGCATAAACAGTTGCTTCCAACTCTAGTGGAGGCGGGTTTCAAAAACTCCCTGATAGCTCTTTGACGCGAAAACTTATTTCTATCTATGAAAAGTTGAGCGAAAATGCGTACAACTTCCATATCTATTTCAGTTTTTGCAGGCTATAAAGTCTACTGACCTCTGAAGGTGCTCACATTGAACCCATCAAAGGTTGCAGATAAAACTGTTTGAGTTGCTCTTGCATTTCACGCATTGATTTTCATTTGCAATTATCCAGGCGTTAAAACCCAGTTATTCATTTGTTGACAACCTACAGTTTAGGTTAGCTCAATAAGGTTAAATAAGATATAATTTTACAAAAAGAAGAGTATGGCAAATTTTGATCATTTTTTCAGGTGACCGTAAAACCATAGGTCAAAATTTGTTCAATATTAATTTATGTTCTCGTCTAAAACCACTTAAAAATACTCTCAAGCACTTCAAGTTTAACATTATTATCATTATCAAGCCCTCGGCCAGTTTATCATCGTCGACCTAGCATTGTCCATAGTCTCGGGACCTTGCTTTTATGGAGGTTAAATTTAGTTGACAGCGTACCCAGACACCGGAAGGCGCATGATGACGTCGCTCGCTTTCCATTACTTGTTTGGAAATTACGTTTTATTGTCTCGCTCCGTGATGAATCCTCGCATCATTTTCCCCACCTCTAGTAAAACGCAACGGGAAAATCAAAACCAACACTAAGAATTCACAATCCACCAAAGCATTCACTACCTTCGCAGACGTTGTATTCTTCATCTTCGTCACCACCATCCTCTTTTCACCCCCAGCACCACCAACGTTTGCAGTTCGAGCCTTTAGCCTAAGCTTACTACGCTTGCACATCAGGTCCGTACTTCGTTTGCTCTGCGTCGATGTTTTCTTCGCCAATTCCCCGGCTTAATTAGGCCGAAAACGTGCACTGGGAGATTGGGAAATCATCCCTAGCACGAACCAACCATCACACCAGGGCACGCATCGATTTCCCAACTTTCATCGCAGGCCGTACGTCGCTCAAGCCAAACTTTTACTTCCTGCGTTTTTGTTGCCGACCATTACAAGTTTGCAGTTTTGGAGAAATATGTTTAAAGTTTCGCCAAGTGGCAAGTCGCAATGCAGCTAACTATACCCGTGATGGGTGTATGCTATCTGTTTGCCGGACGGGCGTTCCTGCATTTAATTACAACGCACGCATAACGCGACAGCCGCGGTCAGCTTAATTAATTTACTAATGTAACTTTTCCGTGATGCTCGCTAGCATATTATTTTCCAGGTTAGTCAATTTACGAACTCGTTGCCGTAACACATCTATCCAAAAACGTATTTACATTTTAGTTTGCAACTTCTACCTTAATTTCATAAAATGCGAAAATATAAGTTGATTTAATTAATGCAAGTTTTCACCAACGTGCTTTAATAACTCTATTTAACTTTACTTGGTATAAATAACTTCTACTTTTGAAGACTGTTATTTAGTTAAAATCTAATTAAGCGAAATTTAAGCCAAGCATAGTTTAGGTTAGGTGAAGTAAAAGTAAGATTTAAGGAAGTTATGTTAGGGTGGAGTAAAGTTAGATTAGGTTGTGGGTTAATTTAGTTTATTTTACGTTAGATTCGGTTACGTTAGGTTAGGTTAAAATATGTTAAATTAAAAATGTTCAGGTTAGATGAAAAAATGTAGGGTGAAAAAATGAAATAAAAATAACGAGTATATATTTGAAGAAAAATAATTAATTACCAGTTTGCTGAGTTTTGATTATAATGAGATAACTTTTTTCAGAGTTTCTCGTCGCTGATTAATTAGCCAACGCAGGCCGCCACGCCAAGATGCTCAGTCCGAAGATGCAGCGCAATGTGCGCGTAAATGAAAACCAATTAATAATGCTCTCGGAGAGGGCGCACTACGATCATTCGCAGGCTGGCTATCTGCATAAGCGATCAGCGGACAACAGCAAGTGGCAGCTGCGCTGGTTCGTCCTCTATCAGGTGAGTGAATTTATACACGAGAATCTTAATTAATTGCTCATAGTGGTCGGTTGACGGTTGTATGGTCTCGATGGTTAATACAAACGCGCCATTATATAATCACCAGTGGATTTGCTAGTAAGTGATGTAATTTATAATCCTGCTATTTAATAGCAGTTTTAGAGCATATTTTTTAATGAAACAACAATCAAATTGATAAACTGCTAAATCTAGAAAATATGTTTCCATGAAAATTTTAATTTTTGTTTTTGAAGCAAAACTACTATAAGCAGTAGTGAATGCAAGCCGAGAGCGTTATTATTTTAGCGACATATATCACAGATATTGTGTTTTGTGTGCTTTGTTTCAGTTTCAGAGGTAGGCCATTTTTATTATTTTTACTTTAACCCTTTAATATTGTTTTTGAGTTCCAATTTACCCTGTCACGCGCGTTTCTATAAGTCAGATAAGCGTTAAGCCTACTTTCTGTATACGTGAACGATCCTTCAAGATTATACGTGACTTACCTGGATATCGCGGAAACAAAATGAAATATGTGAGTATATCGGAATGTTTGCCCGCTCCACTTAACCGCTTGCCCTACTTTGACGAGCCCAGTTCGTCGCACGATATACGTAGATTCGCGGGTACCGCTGACTAACTCTCCCTAGAGATGTGCAAACTCATCTACACAGAAACACGAAACACTCAACTATTCAGCATCTACAAAGTCACAATAAACAACATATAAAAAGCAACAACAATACAATAAAAACACACAATAATCATATGTAACACGTCGGAAAGACCTTCAAAAGTCGATAGACAATCAAATATATGAAGTATTTATATGGGTAAGTCAGTGGCTTCGCGGGTCCGAGCCCCACTTCCTGGAATCTTGTCATTTTGTCAATTTTCTCGCAACGCGAACCTATATTTTTTGCCCCCTCCCCTCTGACTTCCAAAAAGCCGCCAATTGATAAAATATAATGATTTTATACAGATAACAACAATCAAAAAACGAAAATGTCCTGCTATAGTTCAACAACAATAACCTTGAAGGTTGTATAAATAACATCAATACATCAATATACATCAATAGATCGGAAGTACTTATAATTTTATATAGACGGCAGCAAGGAGAAATCGAGTAATGCCTACTGCACATTCGTCTTTTTAGTTGTTGAGCTTTTATATATCATTATAAGTTAAATGAAATTACATAATGTTATTAATAGATTACCATGTGATATAATATGAATTTCATTAGTAAATTTATAATTCACTTGCTGACTCGGAGTACTTCTATATATTCATATATCAACCAATTACTACCCTTGGATGAATAATTATGCTATAATTATGAAGGCTTCGTAATTTTTTTTGTTTGATTTTACCGAGCATCGACTGCTATGATCATTAGCTCTATTCAATTCTTTTTCAATGTAATTAGT
>JAODAC010042900.1:0-11434 GCA_027575185.1 Mimaenictus wilsoni | reverse complement strand
CCTCGATTGCTGCGGGAAGTATTACGTCCTGCGAAAGGGATGTTTTTTTGGCTGCAGGGACGGGCAGGTCGATGCCGAATCGATGCGCACGCCGTGAATGATCGCGTATCACGTAACACTAAGTCATTCATCACATAATTTAATCACCACAAAACCCAAACACACACGCAGACTGCATACGCACGAATACACATATTCATAGATACATACATATGCATTTATTCAACAACTCATTCTTTCTGGGTCTCGCGTTCATTTCCGCAGGTTTTTTTTCCGACGAGAAACACGTATTAGCCGTGCTAATATAGCGGAATAATATATACCTGTCGGGAAATGGAGGAAAAGAGAGCCAAATGTGGAAATTATTTATGATTAATTGATTGTAGACCTGCTTTGCGGGAAGATTATAATATATTTATTATTTTCATTATGTCAAAACGGAAATATATTGTGTTTTATCAGGTATTAATCGGTAAGTTCATGAAATTGCATTTTTCACGAATTTTGGACTGATTTCAATGAAATGCATATAAATTCTGCAATTATTGATATTTCTCAACAGGCTCTTCAAATTATGATAGTGTATTAATGCCTTTTCAACCTGGTATTAGTAAAATTTTTCTAAAATTATTAGAAACTAGTAAATTTTGTGTTTGAATTATTGTTAAATGATATTTATCAACATGCAGATCATAAAAATGTAATATTTTTCAAATATTGTTGAAACTTCCACAAATTATATTATTCTTCGATGCACCTTTCAAATTATGATGATGTTGATGGTGTCTTCCACATGTCATTTGCAAAATTTGTCTGAAATAATTAGAAATGAGTTATTTTTGAGTTTTAATTGCTGAAAAAAATATGTTTCCAAGATAAAGTTCACAAATAGGGGATATTAAACTAAATTAGTTGTAATTTCCATAAAGTATAGTATTTTCCGATGCACCTTTAAAATATTGATAGTGTAGTAGTGTCTCTTTAACATGGTATTAGTAAAACTTAACTGAAAATAATAGAAATTAATCATATTTGAGTTTGAATTGCTGTAAAAAGGTATATTTCAATCACATAAAGTTCATATGTCGGTAAAACTTATAAAAATTGTTGTAAGTTCCACAAATTTTAGTATTTTCGATGCAGATTTCAAATAACATTAGTGTAGTCAAATCCTTTCCCCATAGGATTTGCAAAATTAGACTAATATTATAAAAAATACGTCAATTTTGAGATTGAATTGCAGTACAATTCAATTTTTCAAACACGAAGTTCATACATGGGGAAATTTTTACAATTTGTTGTAATTTCCACAAATTTTAGTATTTTTTGATGCAGCTTTCAAATAACGATAACAGTAAAGACTTTTGGATGTGATATTTGCAAAATTTGGTAGAAATTGTTAAAAAGCAATCAATTTTGGGTTAGAATTGCTATGAAATGGAAACATTCAACCTCGAAGTTCATGAAAAAGTAATATTTTATAAAAACTAGTTATAATTTTCTCAAATTTTATCATTTTTCGATGATGTTTACAAATAATGATAGTATAGTAAACTATTGAACATGGTATATGCAATATCTGGTAGAAATTGTTATAAATCAGTCAAATTTGGGTTAGAAAACTTTCAACCTCGAAGTTCATGAAAAGGTAGTAATTTATAAAAAACTTGTTGTAATTTTCTCAAATTTGATTATTTTTATGCAGATTTCATATAATTATAGTGTCTTAATCCGTCTTCACTTAAGTAATTTATAACAATTAATAACAATTAGGACATTTTAAGTGTGAAATGCTTTAAAATATTACATTAAAGATGATCAACGAAACGAAAAATACTGTTTTGTTAAAATGTTAATAATTTCATCAAAATTTTAATAGCCTGTAATGTTCTTTAAATATGTGGAAAATGAGTTAACGTCTTTTCACTTTCCTCTGATAATTTTTCGCCTATGATTATTGTTGCTCTTTATGCGTAGTGTACTTTGGCGAGTTCTTGAACTTCCCCCACCATACAATCAACAGCACTCCTAGCAGACAGTGTCCACAAAAACGAGTAAATTGAAGGATGAGATAAACACATAAATTGTTCTTGTATAACTTTATACTATTTTAGCTTCTAACCTCCACTAAATAATAGGTTAGAAACATTAAACTAATAAAAGTGGCAAATATGAAATAAAAATGTAAAATTGCTTCATACTTTAGTGATAAAAGCTCTACATCTATCAGAATAAACCATAATTCATTGATTCAATATGCCAAAAAAAAAAACATATAGATGCAATTTTATGAAATTTTAAAGATTTTCATAATATTTTCTCAAAAAGAACAAGCGAAAACCCTCAAGTAAATACATTTATGGCTAAATTATTCAAAGTGCCTTCAAATATGCAGCGTAATATCAGATAGTATTGAAGAATATTGTAATATCGATGGAAATTTCCTGTCGTGTGCAACGCTAAGCGGAACAAAAAGCAAAATACCAATCTACTAGATAAACAAACTGCAGCAGGAACACCTATCGGACGCTGGCGAAACCGGGCGTCGATATGATGATGACTTCACTTCCAACTTAATTATCCGTGCTTCGTTTGCGCTGGTACATATTGAATCGATCTCCGACGAGCGCAAACAGTCGATGAAAATTCGCCCGCCATAGTCTGCATTCGATTTCAATTAATTTCGATTCGTTTTGCGTTGATTTAGCCGCGGCGGCGCGAATCAAAACAACGACACCAGAATAGCTGAATGCCGCGGATGGAATTTACATCGCAATGTTGGGCCTTTTTTTATGCGATAATTTGCTTTCGAATTTTATAAAATGGTGAAATGGTGAATCTGGAATCATCAGTAGTAATTGGCTCAGACACTTTTTAGCAATTCCAAAATATTTCATCAAATTTTATCATTTTTTAAAAGAAGAAATCTTGGTTTTCAGAAAATTAAAATCATATTCTAGATTCGTGGTGCTCTGAATAGGGATATTTCGAGGTAAAATGTGTAAATAAATATGAGAATACTGATATAAGAGTCAATTTTCAGCTGGAATTTTGTTAAAATAATATTTTTCAATCACGAAGTGCAGTAACTTGTGGTATTTTACAAAAATTGTTGTAATTTCTACAAATTTGATTATTGTTTCATACTGCTTTCAAATAATAATAATCTAGGGATATCTTTTCATAATGATTTATGTCAAATTTGGCTGAAATTTTAAAAAAATAGACAAGTTTCAGTTGGAATTGCTGTAAAATTGCAATCTCCATCTAATTAGTTCATTAAATTGTGTAAATTTACAAAAACCGTTTTAATTTCTATAAATTTTATAATTTCTCGATGCTGTTTTCAAATAATGATAGTATAGTAAAGTATTTTCAATGTGCTATATGTCAAATATTACCGAAATTATTAGAAATTAGTTAATTTAAAGTTAAAATTGCTCTAAAATGGTATTTTCCAAATATTAAGTTTTTTTAAAAGGCAATATTTTACAAAATTTGTTGTAATTTCCAAAAATTTTCTTATTTCTCGATACTGCTTTCAGATAATGATGGTGTATTAAAGTCATTTCGATATTCTGTTTACCAAATTTGTTTGTAATTAATAGAAATTTTTCAATTATGAATTTAAATTGCTGTAAAATTATATTTTTACATAATGCAGTCCATGGAAACGAAATACTTTACCAAAATTGTTGTAATTTTCTCAAATATTATTATTTTTGGAAGATGTTTTCATATAATGGTAGTATAGTAATGCCTTGTCAACCTGGTATTCCAAACTTTGGCTGAAATAATTAGTAATCAGTAAATTTTGAGTTTGATTTACACTGTAAAATGGTATTTGTCAAATATGTCGTACATAACTCGGTTAAGGTTTACAAAAAGTTGTTGCAATTTCCTCACATATTATTATTTTTCAATGCAACTTCCAAAAATGATTGTGTAGTAATGTGGTTTCAGCACGATTTTTATTAAATTCTGCCGAAATTGTTAGAAATCAGTTTATTTTGCATTTAAATGGCTGAAAATAGAGTTTGTTAAACTCGAAGTTCATAAATCAATGAAATTTTACAAAAATGGTGGTGATTTTCACGAATTTTATTATTTTTCGTTACAGTTTTCAAATAATTATAGTTTAGTAAAGTATTTGCAGTATGGTGAATGCAAAATTAAGCTAAAATTATTCAAAGTTAGTCAATTTTTAAGTTGAATTGCTGTAGAATTATATTTTTCAAACAGTGAGTTCATGAAATGATAATATATTACAAATATTGTAGTAATTTTCGCAAATATTATTATATTTTGATGCAGCCTTGAAATAATGATAGTACGATAATGTCTTTTCAATAATGGGTATGCGAAATTTAGCTGAAAGTATTAGAAATAAGTTACTTTCGACTTTGAATAGCCATAAAATGCATTTATCTAATGGAAACCTGATGAGAAAGTTACAGATTAATAAATGATGGTTAGATCAATTTATTTTATTAACATTTGCTGGCTTATTTTGAAATAATATTTTAAGGAAAATAATATTTTAAAGAAAAATATATAAATAAATCTGAGAAAACTTTGTGACAAATCTACCAACAGTAAAACGTCTTTTTCTTGAGACTATTAAGACTTTCTCGTATTTCTTGCGTCCTAAAGTATCAAATTTCAAACAAATCGTCCTCGTTATTTTCTCCTCGTTTTTAAAAATTATATGCCAGTCACAATCATCCGAAGTTGTTTCATTTTTTCTTGCCTGATGTTTCAACCACCATATCTGCGTTTTTGTTTGCTTCTTTTTTTACATCCATTCCAAAAGAAACGTAGAAATATGCGTACTGCGTGCGTCTTCTTCTTCTTCTTGCGTCTTTTCGAGCGCCTTTGCGAGTGTCGGAAAACATTTCCAACATTTTATTCGATATCAGACTAGCGCTGTCGCATGTAAATTGCGCGCAATAAATTTCGAAAGGAGTAAAGTGTATTTAAAATTCAAATGTGTTTCGGTTATCATTTATTCATTCGGTTTTCGGCACACACCAAACCGACAGCGACGACATTGATTTTTTGGTGGTGGATGCGCCGGACAATGGCAATTGAACTGTATTTCTAACGTCTCGAAAATGTTCGAGGCCCGTTTTTTTCACTTAATATCGCTTACTTGTGATAACAAAGCCACATTTACAACACATAAACTACGCTATCTCCCTTTCTTTCCGGGAGGGGAGAAGCCGAGGGGCGAGGGTTTATATTTCATTTCGTGTTAATTTATGTATTATTCATTTTACTTCGTAATTATACGTCGTAAAACTATGAATATGGAATGGACTTTGCAGTTTATAAATAGCAGTTTACTATATTTTAGTTATCTAATGGCGAGAGCGTCCATTTGGGAGAATGGAAACAAAGAAGCGCTGGGTTTTTCCGGAGTTTTGTGCGCGCTGCGCCGGCAGCAGCAATGCTCGAGTGTCATTAGCAATTGAAATGCGTACGCTTCGCTAGATTTGTCGCGCTGTTTGTCGCTATGCAATTGTAAATTTGACGAGTGCCATTCACATTAGCATCGCGATTTACGTCCGAATTTCGCTCGTCTCCTGCCCGACTGTGTTGCCTACTGCTTTCCCTACGCTTATCCACTCTGAATTCTGTGTGTTTAACAATTTTCTGCGAGCGGACGGTTTTAGCGGATATTTAATGGGAATTGTACGTTTTTTAGAGTGTTTCTGAAAAATTTTACATGTTTAGTACATTTTTACAAAACTTTACTTGACAAAATCGAACAATCGATTAACAAAAACACGAAAAGTTGATTAGAACAAAAGAAAATATCTTTGTAATTGAAAAAAAAAGGTTCTTAATAGAAAAAAAAAACAATAGGCAATAAAAATCTTATCTCAGAGATTGTTATGTCGATTAAGAGATGTTATCCTAACCTCCTTATAACTTGAAATGATTTAAGTTATCCCAATTTAAAGAACGTAAAAATCAATTATAAAAGATCAAAGTTAAATTAAGTAAATTACGTAACTTAATCATGACTTCTTCCTACTGAGAGAAGTAGGAAATACCATAGAGAGGTAGAACAAGTATTACTTTTATCTCACGATATAATTGCACCTTCTATATGTTTTTATTTTGTTTCCTGGCGCTATCTTATCATGTTTTTCCAATTTCTTACTCGAAAATATCATATTGTTTACAGGTTTACATTTTGCTTCCCACAAGCTAGGCCTTTACAGATATCTTAATTTTCATGACAGGCCTGATTAGCCTTTAAATTAGCGTTCTATCAAGCTATAGATTGTTCATTCAAAATAATTATTACTCAAGATATAGTGATGTAAAGTTAGCATAGATTTTTTGGATGAATTATTTGATTTTAAAATATGGACATTCATATTTTTCAAGATGTAGGCTAAACAATTCTGGTTTCTTAAGTTTGGTAAATTGCCACAAAAATTTCAAAAAATTCTCTTTCAAATGTGTTTATTCACATTATTCTTGGATTAAATGTACTATCATTTTTACCACTTTTATATCTTATCTTTTTTTGAACATACTTTCATCTGCGAAAATATAAAATAACATGTTCACGTTTTTATCTGTCAAATCCAAACCGTAAATCCCATTTTAATTCTGAAAAAAGTTTCGAAATCCTCGTTTAATTATCTTCCTGACGTTTTAACTAAACATGGAATATATGATACTTTTTACAGAAGCTACAACCATTTAAACTTTCCAAATCATTTTTCTATAATTGAAAATTAATAAAATGTAACCCAAAGATTATTATGAAGATTAACAGATTTAATGCTAACCTAAAGTCTTTAAAACAACAAAATATTTATCTTAATTCAACATAAACAACAACAAAAACCAATTCTATATAATCAAAGTTAATTTAAGCAAATTTTATCGTAATCTAATTGAGCTAATTTATGAAAGCGTAAAATTCCGTCAGGTAATAATACCGAGGTGCAGAAGAAAATCATGCTCGTAAATATTTGAGTAAAAGCCTTCGACGACGTTAAAGAGGCTTAGCCTCATTTGCGTCAATTATTAAATGTCAGCGTACATCCGCCGCACGGCGCCTCCACCACCCCCGGCGCCTCCACCATTGAACAACAAATTTTTAATGAAGACGAACCGCTAGCTTACCATCCACAATGTCGATAAAACTGATCGACGACCAAACAACAAACCGTCTGCGTCCGCCGCGAGTTAAATAATCATACGGCGTGTGTGAGTTTAGGCTCCGGAAGCTAATAGCCTTCATTGTATGGTTTTCCGGCCTTTCTTCCGGTGGTTTGTGCATACATACGTTACTATTTTCTTACTACGTAGCAGAGAATTTCTATTTTTAGTAGAAAATGTTCTATAAACATGACGCATTGAAGAACAAAATAGGAAAAGTAAAACGAAGAAACATGAAAAATATTAAAATTAAAAAAATAAAAATATTGAAAAGAGATTGTTTGGTGTTTTTAGGCGATGGTTTAATGTTGATGTTATGGTCATAGACAGTAATATAATTAAAGTATCCAGTTACTTGCATTAAAAACAAAGTTTTAGTGCTGGAATCGTGAAAATGTGGGTATAATCAAAGATAACTACCTGACTTTGCTCGTTATCGTTGCGTTTTTTATTTGTTTCGGTTTGTATTTTCAGGTTTTCTAATTTGAAACTTTTTCAGTGTTGTTTTAGTCTTTAGCTTTTTTACAATTCAAAGTTTGGTCATAATTGCATAGATATAAGTTTATAATAACAGGTTTATTTATGTACAGGTTTAACTTTAAAAATGGAACTTTCACCTCGAGATTTTGATGTTTATTTCGAAAGTAACTTGTTACTGAACTTATGCGACGAAATTTACATTCACGCGTGCATATTTTATGAACTTTCGAGACGCAAGTCGTCGACGAATACAAAGACGCTGGAAAAACTACCGAGGATAGTAAATGTGGGCGCCATCGAATGAAAAATATAAGAGACGAGCTGTTTATACTGGTACGTGTTAGTTTTTTTTTCGCTTTTTTAGAATAAATTTATAAAATTCACACCCTTAAATATTCCTCAATTTTATTTCTTCCTAACAGAAAATGGCAAATGTTTGTTACCTTTTCTTGCAATGACTACTTTTTGTACGACTTCTTCTTTGGGAGTTTTTTTTGAGGTTTTGACTTTCTTAAACTTTTATCAGTTGTCCAAGCTCTTGTCGTGAGCAGAGTCGAAGGTTATTGAAAATCTAGACTTGTATGTCGACTCCTGACGGCGTAAAACCCACATAACAATTCGTTTAAATAAAAATGTTGTCGTTTGTTTTATTTTTATGTACACCTCGTAGGTCGTACATCACTTAACCATGACTTATTCGCACTGAGAGACGCTGCAAAAAGCATAGAGACATAGAAAAAGTATTATTTATTATCTCCCAGTCTAATTTTATTTATTATACGTTTTTATTTGGTTTCTTTGTACTATTTTAGCCTTTTTCAGATCCCCACTCGAAAATAAATATTGTTTGTTTAGATTTCGCTTTCCACACGATAACCCTCTGCACATATATTAATTTTCATAAAGGTTCAGTATACATGCTTAAATTTTCTGTCTAATGAGCTGTAGGTTGTTAATTTATCATAATTATTGCTCATGATATAATGAAGCAAGTTTACCAAACAACTTTTTGGGGGAATTATAGTGTTCCAAAAATTGCACGTCTATATTTTTCAAGGTGGAGTCCAAACTATTAACGATAATTTCGTTCAGTAAAATGCCACTAAATGTTCAGGAAATTGCCTTTTCAATGAAGTAATTGCTGGTATTCTGCGATTAAATTTGATATAGTTTTTACCATTTTTATATTGTATCTTTTTTGAACTCATTTTTCTCAATAGTAAAAGAATATTTACATATCTAAATTTTCGCCCCCCCATCATAAAACTAGAAAATGTAATTTTAATTCGAATAAGTACATCAAATTCTTGTTTTAATTTTCTTTTTAACAATTCTATGAATGAAATTTATCGATTCAAAATATTAAACATTTACATTTTTAAGTTATAAACCAAACCATCAAAGGTATTTAGTTTCAGTAAACGTGCTCTAGTTCAGTATTATATTTAGCTACTACTAATTTACCATAATTATTTCTTAAGATATAGTGACCTAAAATTATATACTTTTTTTGGTTGAATTACGGTGTTACAAAAACTGAACCATCATATTATTCAAGATGTACGCTAAACTGATAAAGATTTTTAATTTCTGTAAAATAACATAAGAACTTCAGATAATTAAGATTCCAATAAAGTTATTACCATTATTCAACGATTAATCCTGATATCGTTTTTATCATTTTTATATCCGAACTTTTTTGGAACACCTCGAGAGAAAAAAGTTAAATGTTCAAATTATCAACTCTCAAATTCAAACTAGAAAAGTAATATTAATTCTGATAAAAGCATATGATTCATTTTTAAATTTTCTTTCTAATAATCCTACAATTTTAAAGTTCTACCGATTAGTACTTAAGATACACCAATTTATAAATTCTAAAACATTGACATACCAAAGTATTCGTTTCGAAATATATAACATTTATATTTTTAGTCATATACCAAAGCATCAAAGATATATAGTAATTTAAGAGTGATTTTCATTTCTCTGGAATTAAAACTGACCTAGTTATTCCATCCTAAAAACTTTCAGTTTTTGCTTTTTCGTCCGGGAACAATGCACATTTCTTTCGCAACTTTCCTGTCTGGCGTCTGGGAGGCTGTACTCACGAGGACAAATTGGAATATCTCATTATTTAAATTATTCGCGACGTACTTCAAGAGGCATCCATCTGCCACTCTGTGCGTTCTTTATGCGACGTCTGGCCCCTCACTCAGTGGGCTCGTCCTGCTGCTGCGAGGAGTCTTCAGCGCGCTCTGAAGAGGGCTTGTTGCTTGGAGATTAGTGACAGTCGTGTTGGGGAGTCAGTCGGATTGTCATACGTCTCGTTGTACTCCTCCCGTGAAAGTATTTGCGCCTGCCTGCTAGATTTCTGCGAATGCGAAACGAATTTTCGCCGGAAAGTCGCGAATATTGTCACGCTGTGACTGCAGATTCGTCGAGTGTTGGCAGAGTGGAAGGTAGAATTGGATCTACTAGACAGAAGTCAGGATAGTAGTTGAATACTAGATATTATGATGACACGTTCTTAAAATACAGGGTGTAGCAATATTTTTTGAGAAATTTAAATATGCTTTGAAATTGTAGATTCCTGTTGAAAAGCTACGCTAGTTTTTTTCTGTCGTTTTAAGAGTCGAATTTTTAAAAATTCCTGGATTATGGCATCTTTTCCGAATTCGTCATTAAATCGATTCGCTTCCTTCTCATGAAATTAAATACGGAAAGTTAAGTACAAGTATTTATTTTAACGCTAATAGAGCGTATTAATCATACTTACTTGTTAGAGCGTCATTTAGAACATAATGTTTTGTTTTTAATCCAATAACTCGGCCAGAATCAATGTATATTAGTATATTAATGAAAATGTTAGAATTTTATAGAAATCATATTTGAAATAATTTACTCTACATGATCAAAAATATAAACGAAAATAATGAATAAGATAATTAGATGATGTTTTGATAATCAATGTTTAAAGGACCATAACACATATATTATATATGTTGGAAAGTGAATTTAAATGAATTGGAGAGCTTATTAAATGCAGAATTTACTGGTGTTTACAAAATTGAATTACCTTTAATAGTTTTGCGCTCACAGTGAATAACAATTAATAATAATATGATACACAGTAAAAGTGTTAAAAACGTTAAATTTAGTTTTTTAAACTATAACTTGGTCATTATTAATTCTATATTAATGTGAATAAGGAAAATACAGATACAGAGGAAGATACAGAGAAAATTTAATATACTTTAACATATATTTTACAGGAATGTTATATTTATAATAGTTTGGTCTACAGGATCGAAACTATTAGCAAAAATAACGACGAAATTTATTCGAAAGATCCATGTTAATTTCTGCTTAAAGGAGCTTAACGTCTATATTATATGTCTTTTATCAATATTTATGTATCTTTATTAGTTTAACGTTTACAATGATAAACAAATATTAACAATATAAAATACTCCAAAAGTGTGTGGAGCATAAAGTTTTGTTTTTGATCAAATAACCAGGTTAATATTAACTGTATATTAATGAAATTAAGACCAGTGAAAAGATAATTTAGCGTACAAATAATAATGTATTTGGTCTGGAGACCTGGCCATCGACCTAACTGGTCCTTCAGCCTGGAATACATTTTAATCTTTTATTGTGTATTTTTGTTTTACATGTTTTATTGCGATTGTAAATGTGATGTTGTTGTGCTGTTGATATTGGATCTTGATGTGGAGTGATAGTGTGAATGCAGTCAGTGGTTTCT
>JAODAC010042889.1:0-11436 GCA_027575185.1 Mimaenictus wilsoni | reverse complement strand
GAGATTATTGAAGTGTGACGAATTCCTCCACTTTACCGAAATAATATATAAACTTAGGAATAGACTAAACAACTTGATGTCATATATAAATAAAGGCTCAAAATTGCCACGCCGTTCGCAACAATAATAATAGATAACTTCCTGAGAACAGATAAAGTCACAGCACGTATTTCATAGCCAATATTAATTGAAGACAAAATTTGAAAATGTGTTCAATGTCGGTCGAAACGAAATATAATAAATATCTGCACTGTCTTTTCAGTAAAGTATATATTCTTCAAATATATTTCACATAATATCAATTAGTATGTATACATATTGGTATTTGATATGAGTTTCGTATATGTATTTCACGTAGCTGTATGTCGCTTCGCATCCTCGAAAAAAAATTGCGCTTCAATATGTAGCAGTAGATGGAAGTTCCGCCACTCGATACATTCAATATGCTCGCTGCGTTTTCTTCGTTTCCTCGTTTTCCGCTCGCCAGTGTTCGCCTTGTTGTGCGCGGCATACTCACGAACGATTCGATACTTCCTCTCGCCGCTGCCGATATTCGATAAATTGGAATATTTTATATGCAATATATTTGCGCGTCGAGATTGTGGCCGTGCACGTAAAGCGGGCAGCATTCGTGCAGAGCGCATACACACCCAAATACGCATATATACCTAAACACACATATACATACACGCAAACACATACCATCAGCAGCGTCGACTTTCCTACGACATTGTCAGTAGAGATTCATTCTTCGCGTGCGCGAATATTCCCACGCTAAACGAAGGCGAGGCAAGAACAGCGCTCGTTTCGATCGGCTCCAATCGGTTGCAAACAGCGTTTTGTATATTATATTCGCAAGCGATATCGGTGCCGCTCTCGTGGAGCTAATGCCGATTGGTACACACATTCCCTCCTCATTCCTCTCCCGCGGGGGCTGAATCGCGAGGGGTTGGGAAGAGAGAAGGCTGGTAATATCATCTTTGTTCAGTGAATTTTCTGCAAGTCGGCGCGTGGCTTTCTTGCATTCGCGTTGAAGAAGCAAGAAGCTAAACAAACCAGTGCACCAAGAGTGTGAGGAAGTTGCCGGTGTATTCAATTCCGTGCGATGCACTTGCGAACGGAAGGAAACTAGTTTGATGCGCTGTTTTCCATACAACCGACCTCGATACATTGAATTGTGCGTGCCGCTGCATATCTTCGCACATTCGCGAGGATTTTTCAATGGGAAAATGAAGGAAATGAACGGCGATCGATAAATGCGTGAAAGTCTAGGAAATTGTATACATAGAGAAATGAAATATTGTTATCGTCAAATATTTTATTTCTTTAACAACAACTCAAGAGGTTAACCATACATTTTCTCTCGTGCGTTTTAAAATTCCCTCTCGAGGTTTTGGTACTAAATGTTGGTACTAAATTGATACCTAATTTTTGGACATTTTTGATTTTTCTCTAAATACTTTTGTACCTTTCAAGTCACTTTAAAAGAAAAGAAGCGAAGTTAAAAGAAACGAAAATATATTCCCATCAAATGAAATGATAAAAACGTTTTATGTGATGATTCAGAAAATTGCTTACCATATTCTTAAAAAAAGCAATTCGAGCACTTTGCAGAATATGTTTAGGGTTAACGAAAAAAAATGAACTACATGATATAATACACAAAATTCAAAGCAAGCAAAAGGCCTCAGGAAATGTGTTTTATCGCATATTCCCTACTTCCCAAATAGAAAATTCCTTCAAGATATACCCAAACGAAATATCGTAATCTTTAAGATTAGTCTATATTATTTAGTCTACCCAGGAGCAAACAAAACAATTTTCGGTAAAATGTAGATGTAAATGTTAATGTTTTTAATGAAATGAGACTTATCAGGATGACTTAGTCGGGAGAAACCACATGAAAATCAGTGATACTCAAACAAAGTTTTGAGACCAAATGCATCAAAGTCAAGCCAACATCGTTATTAATCTGCTCCTGATGCGCGACTATGCTGAATTCTACTTCTCACATGACCCTCATGCGTATTTCTGAGAAAGCAAGGCTTCAGTACGAGCTCAAATAACAAAGCATACATGATGAAAGATTACATCTTGGTCTTATAAGGTAAGTGTAAGTAAATTAGACTGCGTTTCCTTTCGGGGAAGCTTTATTTGATGTGTGCAATATTGTGAAGGAATTTCAGTATTTAAGTGCTTTCAGACGACTGAAAATAAAGTTACCAGCTATCCGTCAGATTCCTCCTCTTCCAGTACCAAGTGTGCTAGTATCCAATATCCAAAACTTATTAGTGAGTCTGTGAATAAATTCTTATTTAGTACTTATAAAGGGAGTGCTCTACAAAGTGCTCTACACCCACTTGACTGAACATTTTTGTACATGCAATATAACTATATATAGAAAAACATAGATATAAAAAATTATAAATTAATTAATATAAATTATACATAACTTGAACAAGTAACAAATAATATAAACAGAAAAAAATTTCGGCGGACACTTGAGACATTCCCTGGGTTAGAATATTTCGTAGGTTCTGCCTTTCTTTTTCCCCTAGAGTCACTTTAGTAAGGAAACAGAGTTGTCTAATAAAGATCTAGAATCTTTAAACAGAAAATCCTGTAACAGTCTCAAATTTTACTATATCAAATGCTCTTATTCATAAATTTTAGTATTCACTAATATGAAAGCGGCGGCTTGCCGCGTTGTGGAGCTCAGTGCTCGTCAGATCACTGCACTTAAGCAACGTCGGACGTAGCTAGGCGTTAGATGGGTGACTACTTGGTCTTCCACTCAACAAGCAGCTGCGGCGCCGTCCGCGAACTCCTGATTTCGCGATAAAAACGCGAACGAAGGTTGGGCGATTCTCTTGCAACGGTCCCCGGAAAAAAAAAACATATGCACAATAGTTCAGAGCAGTGCAATCAGTAGCGAGACCGGATCGGGCCGGATGAAAGTTACTAATCCCTTACACCACTATGTGGTAGGAAAAGGTTGTTGAATAAATAAACTAATATGAAATCAAAATCTGTGAATATACAACATGATTACTCCTATTCTAAACCGCACTGTCATTGATGCAACCAGAATGGATATATCAATACCAGAGTATTTACAGGATTAAGGTTAGATAGTATGAGACCAATTGACCACGAGGCTTGCCAACAATTGACCACCAAATAGACCCAGCCAAATTCGAGCCAATCCTATATCAAATTGATAATAGAGCATGCGGGACGACGCGCGTTATAATGGGATAACGCCCCACTGTCACAGCGTCAGAGCCACGGGACACAACGACGAGCCTCACAATTAATTTATGCGATTAAAATGATGTAACTTTCCTATTAGGGTGAAGATAGATATCCGCGTTCGAATGTTACGCATCTGGGATTAATGGCTGATTAATGTTAGCTAGAATTGATTCAAGTATCAACAAACTTACCAAGCTCTAATTGCTGCGACTCCTTGCTTGTTAAAAGCCCGATAAACAACCATATCAAAACCGGTTGTTTGCTCCGTGCTGAAGTAGCTAGTAATAAAATCGACGATGCCATCTCGGATATTACTAACGAGCACTACTTGCAGTACGTTATAGATCAAATTTTCATTTTAGTAGCACTTCTTTCAATCTGCTGCACGTCCTTGCACACTACGACTGCCCATTTATGTGTTCTTCTCACGTGTCATACTCACAATTTCGCGAATACTCATCGTTTATATCACAACTCACGTATTACGTCCATCGTGAATCCTGCAACAATAAACAAAGAATTATTGTCTCTTCAATTCCCCAACTCGTTGCAATTTCGTACTCAATTGACGCGATCGCAATTTAATTAGTTTATCTGAATATCAGATTTCATGCCGTATTTCATGCAAATAAAATAGATCAATGCGGTTGGTGTAAATTAAATACGTCCGGGTTAAATTTAATCAATTTCGATCCGCTCTGAATTGTTGGTTATTATAAAATATCGAAATAAAAATAGCAGAGCGCTGCAAAATCACTGGGATTTATTAGTAAATTGAAAATTTTTCCAGTGAAAGCAATAAACTCGACGAAATATTAGTATTCCTATCGTTTTTTTGCTAAATTCAGTGTTACGGAGGATTCAATACGTTATCCTGCAACATTAAACTGTGATGTTTATTAATCCTTTAAAAACATATTCTACTTTTATTACTATTTTGTGTTTTTATTTACGAATAAAGGCGAGGTTGTCACGCACAAATATGAATAACAATAGCGCATTTATCTTTGTGCACTTTTGGAAAAGATAAAAGCCATATTCAGTTTGAATCATGACACTGAGCTTATGTGTTTACCCATTCAGTAAAATAACCGATGTTTTATAGTTGCATGAAGTTATGAGCACCGTTACAAAACTACCAAAATTCCGACCATCTAAATATTTGAATATTTTGGAAAATTAAGTAAATTTTTGCTTTTGAGGGTCAAAAAATACTAACTATGAAATGTTTGAGCTGAAAATTAAACTTGGTTACGAACGGTTTGTTTATTGTCGGTCCTGTGGGAAATTTTGACATTTTTGGGCAGTTTTTTTTTAACGTGAAGTGTCCAAAGCAAAACTCAAAATGCAACAAACCGATACCGAGCGTAGTTTGCCGGGGCGCAGATAGATAGCAGAAATTATTGAGCGGGTTGTTGCTATAACTACTCATACGGTATGCTCGTGCGCGGAATTGTGGAGTATAGATATGAGTGTTACCGAACACGGGGCCGAAATAAATTGGTTTCGACCAAATGGACTTCGCGCATCAGCAGATGTAGCTGCAACCCGACCAGTATTTTGTTCCACTCTCCGTTTATCACAAAGTCACGGTTGGGAAAAAAGACGAAAATGTGTTTACGTAAATGTTTGTAAGTTGATCATTTTAGGAGTTTATTAAACTTTACATTAAAAAGTACACGCAAACAACTGATTGTTAAAGGATTTGATGAGAATGGAGAAATTGTATATAATTTTAATTATAGAGATCTTTTTTACATAAGCAGCAGTATATTGAAAATATCAGGTTTTGTCGGATTTCCTTTATTCATAGAAGTATAAATTATACTCCAATTGATTCCTGGTGAAATTTGCCCTGAACTCTTGTAACAGTTCTTGCATTAAATATTTAAAAATGTTATTGAGTTCTGAAAATTGTTCCTAACTATGTTGACATTTTTAAAGACAGCAAAAAGGCTTAAGATGAATCGACTTTTTCCGCTGACACGAATATGATTTGATATGACTTCTTAAAGATAGCATTTATATTTATATTTATCATCTATATTTATCATCTATACAAATCATACACCGATCGATTCCGATACTTGTGGGACAGTTTTTGGATGAATTACTTAGAATTGATATTATAAATCATGAAATTTCAGACTGTACATCGCATTTTCGCAAACAGAAAAGTGCTGTGGAATGACTTATCCCAAATATGACATTTTTATTTCGATTTATTTTTATTTCAAGGTATAAAAGTCATACACCAATCGATGCAGAACGAAATTTACCACAAACCATTGGAACAGTTTTTCTACTATTTAATTAGAAGCTATGTGGTAAGTCCTAAAAGTTGAGACATATTTCGTCGACATTTTCGATGTCAGAATTATATTTTAAAATGATTTGTCATGGAAATTTCACTTGTACTTATCTTTACCATCTTCCAAGGTATATGAATCATATATCAGTCAATTCAGAATAAAATTTGCCATAAACCACTCCTACAGTTTTTTGATTAATTACTTAAAAGCGATATTACAATTCATAAAAGTTAAGACTAATAACGTCGACATTTACTATGTCAGAAATATGTTTTCAAACGATTTCTCCTAAAATTTGCAATTTTATTTATATTTCCCATCTTCTAATCTGACAAATCAGATCATCTGCCGATTTAAAAGTAAATTTACCACTAACTGATGAAACGATATTTCGATTAAATGATTAAACCCCATATTATAAGTCATAAAAGTTAAAACTAATTAGGTTGATGTTTTACGTTTTTATTCAGAAAACTGTTTTAAGATGATTTATTCGAATAAATTCACTTTTATTTATATTTACTCTGACCTAAAGTATACGAAACATATATCAATCGATTCAGGATGAAATTTACCACAATCTAAGCAAACATTTTTTCGATTCATTGTTTAGAAACGATAATATAAGTCGTGAAAATTGAGAGTAATGACTTCAACATTTGCCGCACCAGAAAAAAATTTG
This sequence comes from Mimaenictus wilsoni, assembly GCA_027575185.1. Classification (NCBI taxonomy): domain Eukaryota; kingdom Metazoa; phylum Arthropoda; class Insecta; order Coleoptera; family Staphylinidae; genus Mimaenictus; species Mimaenictus wilsoni. The sequence continues at coordinate 5,187 of JAODAC010042889.1, read as the reverse complement.
AATATAACTTCTCTAAAAGATTGTACTTTTATTTATATCTTCCATCTTGCAAGGTATGAGCGTAGTAGCGCAGTTGGTAAGATCGCTTACCACACAGGGGGTTCCAGGTTCAAATCCTGGTCGTGACAATAACACCTCTACTCGCTCCGACGACCACATTAACATCTGTGGTTGTCGTTATAGAAGTCTTCTTCACCTGGGTCGGGGCTAGCAACCTACCCAAAGGGTAGGTAATATGCTCATAGTTACCCAGAAGTAATTCTGAATGAATGACAAGCCACAGGCTGACGCCCGGTCAGCGGCAAGGCGGGTGAACGAAGAAGAAGAAGAGAAGATCTTCCAAGGTAGAGAAATCATTAATTAATGTATTCCAGTTGAAATGTACCACAAACTGCTTGTAAAGTTTTTCGATGAATTACTTAAAAACAATATTATAAGTCATGAAAGTTGAGTCTAATTACTTCAATATTCTGGCTGTCAGAAGAATATCTTGAAACAACTAATCCTAAAGATTTTATTTCTATTTGAAATAAATATGTTTCTAATAAACAAAATTAATATATATTTTTCTAATTAACGGAGAAAGAATATATAATGTATCCGACGGTCTTCCTAAGTTATTTCCTTGCTTTAAAAAAGTTATTATGGAGTAACATATTATAGAAATATACAAAAAAAGCTTTATCACTGATCGTCGGTAATTCTACACTCCATTAACAATAACATATATTTATTTTTTAAATAATTTTTGGTCCTTCGACCTGGCCATCGACCTTACTGGTCCTTCAGCCTGGATTTTATTGTTGTTATATATTTTTATATTGCATGTTATTATTGTGATTTTTGTTGTATCATGTAAATTGCGTGTTGTGGGTTGCGTACATTTGCGATGGTGTTGATTTGTGAGTGTTGATTGACGATTGGTTGATTGATGTTGTGTGGTTTTTATAGGTGTGGATTTTAATGTGATTTTTTGTGAGTTGTAATTGTGAATAATAATGGGTGCCCACCCCGGGGACTCGAACCCCGTCCGCCTGCACGGTAGACCGCAGCACTACCAACTGTGCTGCCCGGGTGGGCCAATTACATATATTTAACTGTAATATAATATTTATATAATATCCAAATGTATTTGCAATGCTGAATATTCACTTCAATATGCTAAAAATATGAGTTTATTGAAAATTCTCTAAATACCGAGTCTTTTGAAAACACTATAAAATTAAGCCAGCAATTCCGGCGGAAGTGCGCATTACAAATTAATACTTCATATGCATTTTAGCTATTATTTTCGCCGTCGACACTTAATTTTACCCGCGCGCGCCCGAGAATCATATACACAGTTGCATCCACGCAAACAATTTAATGCATGGCATTTGCGCGCAGTTTGCCAAACTTCTCGCCCAAAAATTTATCGCGCGTATGCGCTTTCAAACGCGCGGCAATAGAGTCTGAAACAAATTACCGCAGAATGAAAGCTTAGCTATAAAACATTCTCGTTGCGCGTTTTTGTGTGTTTTATACACTCGTGCTTTTTAACACGGATATAATTTTAAAGTAATTTTGCTTCGTTTTGTCTGTGTGTTTTTTGTCTATATTCTCTGTAAGCGTAGTTAACTGAAACCTGGCGCACAGCATACGTGTATGTGCGCATCTAAACGTATATTACTTTGTCCTAAATTGCTTCGAGTAATTAATTAGTTAATTAGTAAATTTCTTGCGTCGGTGTATTTACGTAATTACGAAGACATTGCGTAGACGCAACAAACAACTCACGCCGAGGAAAATATTAAGTAAAAGTTCCACAGGCGCTCGGCAAACAGTCAATTAATTTAGATTAATCGCAGCTGCGATAAAACACTGAATAACCTCAATTAAAAAAAAAGAACTTTTATAAGGTTATAGCTCGCTTTTGTTTCTGCTTATGAACAATAAAGCACGTTACAAACGTAATGTGTTTTCATAAAATATATACGGGTGCGCTGTTCATTTTTAATTGCTTTCACGCCGATTAAATTGAATGCTAGTGAAGTTATTCCTTGGTTATAGATTAAATAAGGTGCATATTGTTTTGATTGAGGGCAAAGTTCATGAGATAGCAAAATTAAATTTGAACTGCCTTTTTCCCATAAAATTTCAACCTAAAAATCCTAAAAATACTAATATGTAAATCTAATTTTTTTCAAAAAATATTTCACTATCATATGCTAGAGAATTTAATTGTCTATAAAAAAGCTGCCACTCAACCAGATAAGTTCAGCAGAATTTTCTCAAAAGTCTCGTATTGTCTCGTTTTTTGAGTTGCTCAGGTGCCTAAACTCTAGCGTCTTTAATATTAATCAGAAACGAAAAAACACCTAATTTTTGTAAAACATGTAAAACTTGCTGGAATATGCCGTCGAGTACTTTCAAGAAAACGAAAAATTATACGTTTTTATGTAGTTACAAATTTAAAATGCATTTTCGCATTAATATTCAATATCAAATACGAATAAAATATATAAATATATATTTAAAAAAAACAATTTCTGGAGAATTTAATTATCTGTAAAATAAACCTACACTCAGCCAGATCGCTTCAATTAAATTTCCTTAATCATGTGCGCAAAATCGAAAAGCAACCTTGGGAGAAAAACGCGTTTAAAGTTCGATGCGCATAAGTCAACTATATATTCACTAGTTCACTTTATGATCTATAACTTGTAAAATACTACAGCTATCGACTTAAAATTTTGACAGAATATTCTTGAATAGTTTAGCTATTGATTAAATATATTTCCAAAAATATATTTCACTTGGGCAACCCGTTACACTCAAATATAATTCATTCATTCATAATGCGAATATAATGCAACCCTTAAATTCAAAATAATGCATTCAAATGGCTATAATTTTGATATTTTTAAATTTATATCATTCGAATCTCTATATTTACCTCTTCCTCTTGTCCCTCTTTGATGTTATACAAATTATTTCATATCATTTCCAATAGATATACAGCTATTCAATCAAAACGAGTGCAAATTGAAACGCTTTGATAAAATCAAAATCAATTAAAACTTCGCAATAAGCGCAAATAGGTATATTATCCACAATTTGAAATAAATGTAAAGGTGTTTCAAATATATAGGTCAAACGTTATCCCTCGCCGAGTTCGGCGAAGTTGAAGGACTAAAGTTAAAATCGCAATCGATTAAGTGTTCCACGTTGAAGTACTCGAAGTGTATTCTCCGGAGACTTACTTAATTCTCCCGCAACGTAATTGTTTAATTATCATTACCATAACCAAGAATAATATAATTTCAAGAGGTATTTAATCATAATAAAAAGGAAAGCCTAGACCACAGAGTAATAATCTTCGACAAATAAAGAAAGTCTTTTTCGAAGAAGACGCAAAGAAATTATAAATTCTGCTAATTAAAAAGTAAAAAAAGTGGTGGCTCGGGGATTTTACTTTTCATTCGTGGATATTCTTTTTAATAATGTCTTTATTTCAACGATTATCATTCTTGTCTCTGAGGTACTTGTAATATTTAACCGAGAATGTGAAACTTCTGGCTTATGTGTACTTGCAGTAACCTAGTAATATATTTCATACGTTCGGATTTACGACTTTTTTCGCGCTTCTTGCGAAGTAAATTTTAACAAAAGATTCCAGTACAATATACAGTGCAGTCGCGAATTTAGTAGTCGAACAATTTCTGTAAAAATAATATGGAAAAAAGTTATGTGTATCCTTTTTTTAGTATCTTTGTATGAGAAACTTGCCATTCAATGTTCTTTCAACGTGAATGCAAGAATGTAAGAGGGGAAAACATTTTCAGATTTGGAAAACACTCAACATTCTCTAGGTGCTGGGAATTGAGGCATGTGACGAAAAACTAGACATTATTACGTTTTAAATAAGAGGGAAAGAAGGGAAAAATATGGAAAACTTTTGTCATAAAAGTCGGTATTATAACACTGTTGATGATACTTCTTCAAGTTTGAACTATAAACTTTTTGATGCATTTCTGCATAAAAAATCGACTTAAAAATCTGGTAAAATATATAAATAAATGTTTTTTTTCACAAAGCAATTGATGACATTTTATATCATTTAAGTCGATAAACTAAGAATTATTAAATTTTATATCAGAATGGAAAAATATGGTTAACTTTTGTCATAAAACTCGGTATTATAACACAATTGAAGATTCTTCAAACTCAAGTTTTCAACTTTCTGATGTATAAAATTCAATAGGATTGACTGCGAAAGAACGCACTTAATTAAAATAATGCGCATTGAAAGAACATTAAAAGACATTTTAATTGCAATTAGTGTTTATAAATACTTACTGAGAGCATAAAAAATTATTGGATTCCTTTAATACTTATAATTTCTTTGACTGTTGCCTTGACGTATAATTTCTTGAGATATTAAATTTTAATTATTAGTAGAAATAATTCCCGAATTCCCAAACGAAAATGACTTGCACAAGTCGAATTAAGAAAGCGTGTAAATATTGACGAAATATTTTTGCTATCAGTGTACGCATTTAATTATATTTCGAGGGTGGATTTAATTATGGAACCACAGTAATTAATGACCAAGCGGATGGTTCAATTTTTCTATTTCGTTTGAGTGTACTTTTTCCCTGAAATCGTTAACCTAAACTCGAACTTGCTGGTAAAAAAATAAATGTGGTCGAGTAATGAATTAAAGGGCGATGTAAAAGAGCGAAAGATATTTTAACACGAACAGTGAAGGATTGTGCCAAATGTGTTAAAAAAATAGAACAGCTTTGGTTAGTGAATGTAAATTTTGTTAAATGTGCCCAAATGTGCTGAATATAACGATACGAGTATGGAAAGGGCGATTTTGGATACAGCACTGTTAGATGCACGAACGGAGCGAGAGTCGCTGGTAGCCAGAACACCGTCAGCCGTTTCTACATGAGTATCGTTCGGTACTTTTACTTATGATTTAGAACATGCGTGTTCCAATATTACCTATTAATCTTAATAATGCGGGGCCATGACAACCAAAACAAATGTATGTATATTACAGGGGTGGGCAAGGTTGAATTAAAGAGAGCCAAATTTTAGATTTTTCATTGTATATGAAATTATCCGCTCGAATAAAAACAGATAATTATGTTTATATATATTTATGTTTAATTACATGATTTTAATTTACAAAGTTGA
>JAODAC010042878.1:0-11438 GCA_027575185.1 Mimaenictus wilsoni | reverse complement strand
TAGGCAGTGGTATGGTTGATGACTACTGCCCACGAGGTCCCGGGTTCGATTCTCGGTGGGAATGCATGGTAAAGTGAATTCTTCTTCTTATCAATAGTATTAGCCTCTAATATGACTAATTACATTGAACTAGAATTGCATAGAGCTAATGACCATAGCAGTCGTTGCTCGATAAATCAAACAAAAAAAAGAGTTTGTAGGTTCCTAATTTATCTAGCTTAACCTATATTAAAATAGCAGTATTTAGCAAAGTAGTGAAACACCCAATTTCCTAAGCTTCACTTGTAAAATGAAAGTTTCATATGTTAAATTCGATTAAATTGCGTTTTTCAAGATTAAATCGAATGTTTTTAAAAACCACATTACGTTGGAGTCAGATTGTAAATGAGATTAATGTATATTTCGTTTTTAAAGCTAGTAAAAATTAGTTTTGAAAACTTTTGAAAAGTTTTTAAAATTAAATTATCATATGTCAATTATCTTTTCTATGAGAGAATTGTTTTGTGGTTAAAATATACCTAGCTTAACCTATTTTAAATATATAGTAAACGAAAAATGTAGTAAAACTTACAATTTCCCGATTTATTTGCCACGTAATATTGGCAAGTGGCTTAGTAACATCCACCGCACACGTCGCAATAATCTTTTTCCCAATCTCCACACGTTTTGTGTTTACATCCATTTGTGGAGCGCCGTTTGGGACGTCTACGAGGTGAGAAAAAAATATATGAGCGAATATCCGTAAATATCCCTCCTATGCGTAAATTTGAATTTTTACAATACCAATCACATTCATAACGGCGCCCTTGAGCTCCGTATGAAAAAGAGGCGCATCGGCGGACACCTCGCATTTGAATAAACCAGATAAATCCTTCTGCACGCTACGCAAAGTGACTTCTTTCTCACCACTAGCAGCGAGCTGCAAAATATATTAAAATTCATTGCGAAATTATATTGAATGGCATCTGAGCGGTATAAAGTATGTGTGGAGGGACACTTACGTCCACATTGAAATTCGGCGTGAGGAAAGCCTTCGATGGCGGCGACTCCTTCGGCACAAACCTATAGAATTCGAATTCATTCCAATACCATTTGATCGTGTAGAGTGCAACGTTTTCCAGGTCGTAATCACAGGACAGTGTGACTGATTCGTTGACTTTTGCGTATTCAGGGACTTTGATTATTAGGGATTTTAAACTGTCTATTTCTGAAAATAATGATTTTTAAAAATATATTTTGGGGTGATTTAGGGGGGTTTTTGGAGTTAGGAGGAGTTCTACGAGGTTTTTTTTTTGAGGGTTATGGAGGTTCTTTGAGGATTATGGAGGGTTTTAGCCTATTTACAGAAGTTTAGAAGTAGAATAATTTAATATTACCTTGGATTGTAGTCAAATAAAACAATATTGCACTGAAGATAATCATAATGTCCTTGTTAGTTCTGATTAAAACTTTCAACTTTCAAAGTTCCAAGTAAAAAGTAAAAAAAAAATATTTGAGCAGGAACACGAAAGGCCGAATGAACCAACCGCTCGGGATGTCAACAGGGAACTAAAGAGTTTCGCCAGTTTGCGCGCTCCCATCAAAACACTGTGTGCAAGGGCGACTGTGTGTAAGTGTTCCCTTCCTTTCCCCTAGTGTTTGTGAATGTGTGGAAGAATGCGGCAAAGTTGGAACCGTTGAAACACTGGGAACTCCCCCATGTTTCCCCTCACGTGCCTCTCGCAATTCCTCAACTCACTGAAACGCCACTCTTGACTACTGCGAAGTAATTTCCAATCCACAGTTCTTTTTTTTTCGGCCTGCAATTGTCGACGCTCGCGTGTTTTACATTTATAAATGCGTTCAGAAATGACGGCGGCGAGTGAGGAAAATTAGGGTGTTTATTACATTATTCACCACTTGAATAGACCACTTTCAGTTGACCGCCAATACTTTCGAGCTATTACCATAAAAATATAATAATTTCTTTATGCCTTTTTCTTTTATTTCTTTATACTTTGTTACGAAAAACAAAAAACAAACACGGTCTTAATGCCACGTTTGTTGTAGTATCTCTATATCTCAATATAATTAGATAAACTAATCTGGGATTCGTAGGAGGAAGAATTTAAAGCCACTCGAGCAGGATTATTATACAACAATCAGGTGGAGACTACTATGCTAACTATGGAAGGGCATTCGGAGATAACGATGACCAGCGTAAACAACGCTCCTTTCAATTCCCCATCGGGAGTTGTGGTGTAAGTTGGAAGGTAGAAGGGAATTAGCTAGCATACGAGAGAGTTTCGAGTCCAGCACGATGGAACCCCACGAGAAAATTCAACCCGAATGCGGTCAACAGCAACGCAGGGACTTGTTATTCAAGGGTTTGTTATGGTAATTAAGGTATGCATATTCACACTAAAGGATTTCTAGACCTTCGAGTTCGACTTTCAAGGGATTTTTCGTTGTTAGATTTTTGGGAATGATTCCTATTGTTTAAAGGGGGCTCATTTTTTGATTCAAAATTGTTGCCTTGAATGGGGGTGAGCAACCCTCAGCCTGTCGAATGTATTTACGCAGTATGTGACACATTCTAAAAATTTGAATTTATGATTCGGAACGTGGGATATTCCTAGCGAGTGGCCGGGCAAAACAAATCTACATTTTTACATATCTATCCTAGAATATGAGCCCGGAATGATTGTGAAGAATACAAAAACACATGGTTCCTAAGACTTCCTCTCCTCAGAGGCTCTACAGCCCGATTCGACCTAGGTATCCCCTAGTCGTCTCATCCAAGCATCCATGTCCACATCCGTTCTTTTCCAAGTGACACTCCGTGATGTTGGTTGACGTCATCTTTCCGTCTTGCCCTCTTATCCATACTCTTTCGGTTTGGCGCTTCGCTGTCATCTTGGCTTCTAAGGCTTTCCTACACATCCTCTCTTCAACCCGTCTTGTTACGTGTCACGTCCAGTGTATTCATTCTATTCTTACAAATACTGAAATGGTATTGGCCTGTAATTTTAAGATGACCAGTCGTCCTGCTGTTTAACAATTTGTCTTCGTTTCAGAAATGTAAATATGTCGCCTTCTGTAATAGGTCCCAAAGGGGACACAAAAATTCGTTGGTATACCGTCGATACCAAAATGCCTGAAGTAAGTATAACCTACACATACTCAGGATAGATCACAGTCTACATCACCACTACATGACATCCCGACCGGTTCCGCTAATGTCCAGCTTTTCTTTTAACGGTATATGGTCACCTTGTAAAAATTACCACATGTATTGGTTCTTATTCTTTATTCATTTTTTTCTCTTATTGTATCTATGCAGTATTTTCGATCGAATATATCAATTCCCTAAACTTCCCAGATTATCTTCCCAGAACTTGCCAGGGAAAGACTTTGAGAACAACCTTCAAGAACAAAATCTGCCCAAAACTTCCCTGGAAATGACTACGAATTTCTAGTAACATTACAAATATCTGAGATAGACCATTTCTAAACGTTGACTCTGAACTCTCTGAACTGCCTAGCCCTAGCCCGATTACTTTAGAGGATTTAATCCACTGGACTTTCTGGAAATTAGTACGACTAAGAAAACTTCCAAAAGGACGACTACATAGCTCTAACCTAACCAGGAAAATCGAAAGTGAGTCCACTATTGTACTACTACTTATGTAGTGGTAGTAGTAGAATAGTAGACATCTTCCCAAAACTTGTCTCTAGTAGACCCAAATTTTCGATTTTCGAATATTTTCTAATGTTCATATTGGTTTCTTAGGGGCTTTACAGTAACTTAATTCTAAGATGTTGCCGGGGAATGACTATGAATATCAGAGCTTCCCAATGAATGACCACCATATATAGTGAGCTCTGTCATATAACCTCACTTAACCTTGCTTAGAAAATTTGCGGCAGCGTACCCTCTTTGAAACATAAAAAATAATCGTCCTCGGTATTCATAATCAGATCCTTGTAATTTCCCCAGGAGCACAATCACATAACTCCTGAGACCGACCATTTATGATAAGACAATATCAGTATATCAGGTCCAGATACCTCTCCCTTGAAGGTCTACCAAGACGATCTGGGGACCTATAACTTCTCCCTATGCAATGCCACGATGACGGTTCCGAGGCCAGAACCGATTGGGATTTTAGTCGGAGCAAGGCAGTTCTGCTCAGGAGAGTTGTTCCATCTAGTCGCAAGTCTAGAGTCTGAAAAGAGATATAGATCGTTTGTGTTCCCGCTTAAGCAAGCATTTCGTGGGTTCAACATATTCAATCTCACTTTGTTTCCTGTATTCGACAGAGTAAGTACGTTTCCCTTTCACTTTGTACGCTTACTCACTTGCCTCGTTCAATATTACTTGTGTGTTGTTTACAAATCCCTAGGCTGGCGAAGCCCTTTAAATAGAGCCCCGTAAACTTGCAACTTGCGGGATAATAATTTCGCCAAGACGCTAACGCCTATTCATAGATGTCTCAGGAATGAAATCTAAACAGATACACATTGTATCATTAAAAAAAGTTTCCATGTTTATGAAGTACCAGGATTTAAACTTTAACGGAGCCTTTCAATCTTATACATATCTTTAAGCTCCCAATACAAAAAATATGTACGTTTCTCTTTGATAGAGTATCTGATAGTTTAGAGTTGTCTCACGCAATTGACCACTGACCCTTCCCTCTAAAGGAATCTCTAATCTGTATGTACCCAACTACAAATCAATTCTTGTCTACCCTCCTCTGAAAGAAATGTTCCTTTATTTGTCCGTTCATAAATAAATCCGGGGGAAAAACCACAAGCAAACTCCGTGGTTGAGGGGTGTGTCGATAGTGATAAAAATAGAGAAGGTTACTGTTCCAGATGAAACGATAAATCCTCGGACAATTTAATTTACATTCCGATGCCATCCCTATTCTTGTGTTTCCGTTTTCTCAACTCACATTTACATCCTTTAAAGGGGACTGTTCTTTCTTAGATCCCTTTGACTCTCTCTTTGAGGTTGTATTGTATATACATTTTTAGAAAATTACTTTGTCTTTATATATGTTCGAGAATATTTTGATGGATTTATATATTTTCAGTCTTCCTTTTCCATCGGTTTCGATTTATGTTTATGTGCCTATCTAGGTATGTTTGACAGCATCGGCCATAAATCGGGAGAACATAAAGTGATGATTTGAATACGTTCCAAAAACGTCTGAGTTATCAGACTGCATCTAAAACGCATTAGTGAGATTGGAGCTAGTGCGTAGATCAATTTCATTAATGTTTCTCAATTCGCATATGAAATAATCTCGGGTCTCTGAAGTCACAGACATGGAGGAAAAACCGCAAAAAAGTAAACTGCAGTCGAAAAAAGCTGCAATAACACGCAGGGATTTCCTGCAGGTTCGGCAGAGTTTCGAATGCAGTGCATGTTTGCGCGTAAAGTCCGAATATTTAAATGAGAATGGCCGTGTCATAGCGGAGGGGGTTTGAAAACATGCTCGGAAAAGCGCTGGCCGGCGTTAGTTGAGTCCGTCGCGTCTCTATGTCGGATTGTGCTTTGCATGCGGAGGGCGTTTTTGGATTATTCCCACTTTCGTAAATCGCGTAGCCGTCCACCGCGCCGCTACGCCATTCGAGGATCGTGGACGGGAGGATGAGGGTTCAGGGAAAGGAAGGATGAGGATAAAGCACCTCGCTACCTCCACCACACGAGGAGGAACGTGGAGCGAGGTAGTTGCGACGGTGGCGATGTGTGCGTTTTATGGGGATTACCGGACTGATTGCGAGTGAAATGAAGGACGATTTACGCTGCAAAAGCAATGCGCACCACTTAACGAACTAGTTTTCGTGCGCAGCTTGCCCGCCCAGTTGTTGTTCCCTGGTAAATCCTCTTCGACATATGTGGGAGCAGGAGGGTGTGATTAAAATTTCAAGACGTGTTCATTGGTTTTCTATAAAACACTTCAGTCTTTGTATAAGTCCATTCCTTTCCTAATAATTGATAATCATTTGTCATAAATTTTGACATCCGATATTCATATTAACTTCCCTCTAATTAGTAATCGTCTTTGATATTAACATAGATCGGTGCAATGTTTCTTCTGAAATGTATTTTTATGAAATAACTATGAATACTAGAAATAGATATTTCTGCTAGTCTATATCCAATAGTTCCTATTACTTCTAAAGTCCTTTGAGGTATCCTGCAGCAGTACCAATTTCTTGAAATGTCTAATCAAGTATATTAAGAGAACCGGGTCCGACCGGTACCACGTAGCGGCAATATGCGGAACTAAAACGTGAAATTCAAACTTTGTTCTGAAATAGGACCCGGTCCTTTTAGGACAGTGTCCTAAATTTAGAACATTCGAAGGAATGATTATGAGTACCAGGGAATGTTATTTCCCAATAATTTCCTAATCACATGGGTATTAACACTCGTGCGTCTGTTACTGACCCAAGTTCAAGACTGACACACTCTCTTAGCCATTACTGGTGTCGCGAACCAATGTCGGGAGCCCTTTTCTGTAGCACGTGACTGCGGTGGGTTCCACACGGCGTAAATGCGACGTAATTAAAGGTGACGTGTACTGAATTGCAGCCCTTTTTGTAGCGCGGTGAACGCATTGATTCCACATTCAGTCCTTGTACGCCCAGAAGATTACAAGCCGCCGACTACCGTTGTCTGTAAGGGAAGGTGAAGAAAAGATGATGCTCTGGTGGTATCTTGATAACAATTAGTTTTATTTGGGAAAAATTCAAACCTCATAACAGGTGACTGCCGCCCGCAATCCTACCTACTCGTAGTACCACCACTTTCCTCACAACATCTTCCACCTACCCAGAGTTTACACAAATGTGGAGTGTTTGACTCCAACGTGGAAATGTCTTATCTAACTAAATAATGACTAAATATTGTTCAACTTGGCGTTAGCTAAAATAGGTCCAAAACTACCACGCCAATCACAACAACAGTTCTATGGTGTGTTTAAAAATACTTCCAGGGATGAACCTTGATTTTGATCTCTGGAATAAGCTCCTTGTTGTAGATATGCAATTCTGTTTCCGGGATGTTCCAGAAGAATTACTGGGAATGTGAGGGAAAACCTACTATTAGTTACGGTTGACTTTGCACGGGGTAACAACAGATTCATTTGGCTGTTGGTATAATTGTCAACATATAGGTTATCACCTAAGGTCACGAAATCAGCCATGGTACATGACTTTTTGGAAGTAAGAGGGGGAGCAAAAATGGCTTTTTATCAGTACACGTTGCTATAAAATCGACCTATATGCCCATGATTTAGATATATAAATTGTTCCCTTGTACTCAAATATTTCATTCTTTTTCCGCGGTAGACAAGTTCCGCATACTCCAGGGCAATTATCATTACATAAGTCTCAGATATTCATATGACTATGTAGTCATCTCAGACTATGAATCTCTGACTTACAGCATTTTATTTAATTCACAATTGCTAGCATAACAAATCAGTAGTTTTAGTAACAAAAATGACTAGAGCTACATAAAAATTAATTTCAAATTTCAATAGTTTCCTGAAGATTTCCTAAAACTATCCTAGTTAACTTAGACAGTTCATAATCATTTTTATCCCAACAATAATTAAATATTTTAACTTTAATAGTTCATGAAAGATACTCGCGGATCTCAATCTAATTGTAAGCTTAAACTGAAATCAATTTAACCAAATATTAAACATAATCGATTGATGTAATCTTAAAATATATTAAAATCGATTCTGGGTGTAATTGCATGCCAATAATAAATTAAAATCTGCCAACGTAGCACATAGACCAGGACAATAACTTCCGGACTGCACTGTTACATATTAATAAGTAGACAATACCGAAATTGGAACCGAAAACACACGACCCACAGATAGTCATAACTTACAGACATGTTCGAACATTTCGCCAAAAGGCGCAAAGTGCACACAATAGAAGACACACAAAAAAAAAACATGAAAATGCACGTCTTAAAACTTTCGATACTCAAGAAATAAGAATTTAATCAGGCGTTTGAGTATTTCCTGCAAATGCACCATACCCACCACATCAGCAAGAGAAACAAAAAATTAGAGCCAAGTTTGATGACAACTTCCTTCGGAGGAAAAGAAACCGGAAAAGCCAGTGCCACTCGAAGCTTGGGAAGTGGTTTTGCGGTTGCGGTTTTTGTGGGGCAATCTTGCAACTAGCGTCCTTATGTGACGGATCGCTTCCTGTTTTTAACAATATTCTCAATTGGATCGCCGAGAAAATGTTTTCCTGCCTCGGTGCGCATATGCCAAACACCCACGGAACGCACTAGTGCACAACTACGGACACGCCTCGCTGGTTTTACGACATTCACAAATTCGCAAAATTATGAAATAAAAGGCTACACAAGTTTGGAACTTTTTTAAACGGCATAAAACTGCTTTTGGTGGAAATAAAAGCGAAATAAAAATGAGTTATTCCTATATTTCCAGCCGAAATTCAGGGAATCTCTCAACGTTTTACAACTCCGCCAGGGTGCAGAAGTGTATAAAAAATATTATTAAATGTTCAGGAATTAAAAGTCGACGAGTAATTGGCAGACTTTAGTTAATTACTAGCCAGAATGATGTTTGTTGCGTCTTTATTACTCTATATTCACGAGTTAAACTCAGATTTAACTTTTTGACAAGCTGCCTTTGGGATTTAGGTATATTTTGCGAGATCTTAACCTCTTTTGTGCGTTCTCTTTTTTCTTAATTCCTTTTGAGGCCGAAGACTGGAAACAAGTTCTTGGTTTGTACTTGGTAGTCTTGGAGACTACTTCCATGACCTACCTATAAATGTCATAATCGAATCCATCTCATTCCGGGCGACACTTAGAGACCATATTAGCAATCGAGAGTTGCAGGTGTTGCTCAGGTGGGAATGCTCAGGAGTCCTTGGGGCAAACCCAATCATTTGAGCCTTACTCCTCAACTTCCCCAAGAAATTCTTTTTATCATAACTTTGCTTGGATAAAAGTGTCAACATTTTTTCTTCATTTCCCTCGTGGTCGTGGACTGTAAAAAAGTTCTTGGCCTGCAGTTTGTTGTGTTCTGGGCAATTGTCATGATCTACCTACAAATGTCTAATTAATCGGATGCATCTTATCCCGGATGACACATAGAGATCTGGTGTTGGAGCGAGTCAGAGAATGATCTGGAGTCTTTGGGAGACACCCTAGTCTTTGAGCTTTACCCCTCACCTTCTCAAAGATAATTTGAGTAGCTTCACTCTGATGAAAATGTCGAATCAGTAGAAGTCTCAACTTCTAACTATATTAGAGATCTTTAACTTGTAGGTAGTTGGAAATGCAGCGGTGATGTTGGAAAAACATCATGCCTGAGTCCACGCTATCCCAAAGAAGACCTAATTGACCTTAGTTGAAAGATTCATTTCACTAAAGGTTTCAACTTATGCCTGTCTTAGATATCTTTAAGGTGTAGGTTAACGAGGAATGTACCAGAGGCACCAGTCTTTGAATCGAATTCTACGCCTTCCCGTAGGGGATCCGATTGATTTTAATTTTCCTCAACTGATTGATTCCACTTATGAGACTAATCTGATCATCTTAGGAATTTTTAAGTTTTAAGTGAAACAGGGAAATTTTCTCTAAGTCAACCTGATTTATTTTAGATTTAAACTGCTTATAGATTCAACACAGAAGATATTTCAACTACCGACCAACACAGAGATCTTGAAGTTGTAGGTCCAGGAGGCAAGGAATCACCCAGGTTCCTTGGAACAAACCTTATCATTTCAGCCTTACTCGTCACCTCCCCAAATATGATTTGTTTGATGTTGGCTTTACGCTGATTAAAGTGTCGAGAAGTCACAACTTCTACCTACATTGGATATCTTTAAGTAATAGGTAGTTCTAAATTACAGGTAGCTTCAACTTTTAGCTGGCTCTGATACCTTTAAGTTCAAGAGGTATGAGGAATGTTCCAGAGGCCTTGGGACAAACCCCATGCTTTGAATCATATTCCACGACTTTCCGTGGAAGATCCGATTGATTTTAATTTTCCTCAGCTGAATTATTCAGAGTCCATCAAATTTTTCTTGAAATTTGCCTGCTGAAAGATTAAACTCTGAAGATATTTCAACAACTCTGAAGATATTTCAACAACTGACCAATTTAAAGATCATTAAGTTGTAGGTCTAGGAGGCGGGGAATCCCCCAGATACCTTGTGGCAAATCCCAAGCTTCAAATCGTCTTCATTACATTCTATTACTTCACAAATTGTAGGCCTTCTTGATTTTTGCTTTGCTTGCCTCTGTCAATCATGGAGTCCTCTTAGCGAATGAGTTCGTTAACTGCAAACTGCCGAGAAATCGTGGTGTTATACCACCCTAAAATTAACAATCCGAATAGTATTAAACAAGTTACTAGAACACATTACATTATCTGAAGAACAGCCGGGCTTCAGAAAAGCTAGATCCTGTAATTATGCAATATTCGTAAAAAGACAGGTCAAGGAAAAAGCCATGGAATGGAACAAACCAGCGTTATTCTGCTTCGAGGACCAGAAGGCGTTTAACAAAGAGATGTTTGACATAATGGAAGTAATCAGCATACTCCGGGAAAGAAATATTCCAACGGATTTAATAACTACGATCGGAGACATCTACAATAACAACGATGTGCAACTAAACATAGACAACGAGCTAACAAAAACAGTATGAACAGGATTAAGACAAAGTGATTCCCTTTGCCCGACACTATTTAACTTGATCAAGGAACAAATAATCAGTGTCCGAAAGTGAAGAGGACTTGAGGAGAAAATGGGGGAGATAGAATTGAATATCGTATGCTATGCGAACCATGTCGTGTTAATATCAGTCTGCGAAGATAAACTTCAACGAATTATCTACCAATTTAACATTGCCAGCAAACCGCTTAATATTGAGATAGCAACAGATAAGACCAAATGCATCGTCATAGCATCACTCGCAATACAAATTGGAAGTAGACGGAGAAATCATCCAACAAGTGAGCGAAATCCGATATTTAGGCATAAACATCTCAAGTTTCGCAGGAGTTGGATAAGGAAGTTGTAGCATAAGTGGAAAAGGAGACTGAGAGTAGCAAGATACCTAAGAAATGCTATATGGAGCAATAACCCATCCTAACGTACTCAGCCACGACAACTACCAGATAACTCTGAATAGCAGAAATGAAATTACTAAGAAACATAGAGGAAAAAACTCCTCTAGGACGTATAATGAATGAAGACATACGAAGAGGTCGCAACAACATAGAATACATTATGCAATGGTGCAAGAATATTAAGCTCGAATGGAACGACCACATAGGGTGGTTGGACGAAACAAGACTGTGGGGTTTTTGGTCGTGTAACGATGAGTGATATTAATAAGCAAGTGTAGATAACAAAAAGTATTTATTGTCCAA
>JAODAC010042877.1:0-125558 GCA_027575185.1 Mimaenictus wilsoni | reverse complement strand
TATACTCTAGAGATCTGAACTACGCTGATTTTAAATACTCCTACTGTAAATATGCGAATTGAAACTTCTCTGATTGCTAATGCGCGTGTTGTAAATTCACTGTTTGTAAATATGTTTATTGTATATTAATTTAATTTTAATACGCTGGCTGTAATAACGCAGGTTGTATATACACTGGCGGTAAATTTGCTTACTCGAAATTCGCTAATTTTAAATTCGCTGGGTGTAAATATGAATTGAACATACATTGCTATAAAATACGCGGGTTGTAAACATGGAAACACTTACTCTTAATACACGGGCTATAATCCTCGGATTATACATACACTGGTTGACAATACGCTGGTTGTAAATTCGCTGGCGGTAAATTTGCTGATCCAAAATTCGGAAATTTTAAAGATGCAAATTGAACATATACGGCTATAAAATACGCGGGTTGAAAACATGGTTGTAAACACTTATTCTTAATACACAAATTGTAAATCCGCGGGTTGTACATACACTGGTTTACAATACGCGGGTTTTACATTCGCCGGCGGCAAATTTGCTGATTTGAAATTCGCTAATTTTAAATATCCAAATTGAACATTCACGGCTATAAAATACGCGGGTAGGAAACATGGTTGTAAACACTTACTCTTAATACACAATATGTAAATCCGTGGGTTATACATGCGCTAGTTGATAATACGCGGATTGTAAATAAACTGGTTAGAAATATGCTGATTCGAAATACGCTAATTTTAAATTCGAAGACTGTAAAAACGCGGAACTCCACCCAAGGAACCTTAAAATGCATAAGGCAATGAATTACTAGCTTTCTTTTCAAATTATTCCCATCCCTAATAACGATTACACCAACAGATGTTTTCTCATCTCTCTAATAAGATAAAACTAAATAAATACATATAAAACTAGAACCAACAAAGCGTCACATAATTCCGAGGAAAATTTCTATACCCCGTTTGCAAGAAAACTTCGGCGCTTTCGGTGTTTCCATCACGAATAAAGTTCGCTGTTTGTTTTATTGTCGCGGATTATAGTTGAGCTAATGCGGAGCAGTACATTCGTCTTCTTTATTAATTAGTTGGCTTGTAGTCCACGGAGGATTCCTCTCCCGCACTGCAGGAGGTTGTGTGAGCAGCAGCAGGACGCTGGGGAGAGGGTGAGCGTTGGATGTAAGTACGTAGGTTTTCCCCCAGTTTTCCCAGCGCGCCTCCTAGGCTCGAGCGAAGCAATTTAAAAAATGTTTACTTTCGCCCGAGAGTCCCTAAATAAATGTACGACGTTAACGAAAGTCGTAGTTTACGAGAGTTTGCTCAGTTGGGCTCGCTTTAATTCGGCTTATTTTGATGCTTTACGCAATTTACACAATTAGAAATTCTAATTTTTAAAACAAAATAGGAGAATAAAGAAAGGAAAGAAATCTTTTTCCAAGAAAACATTTTATGGAGAGCAAATTTTTTTGGAGTAGGATTTTTTCGGGAGAAATTTTCCTTGGTGATTTATAGCAAAAGAAAAATTATTGCAGAGGAAGAATAAGTTTTTCTTGAAATCTAGATTTTCCGAAATAATCTGATTACCCTAATCAGGAAACATATAAGTTTTGACTCCTAGTAGGATCAGGGAATATTCTTAGACAAATACGTTTTCCGAGTAAAACTCAAAAGAATAGGCGAGAAAGCGAAGGAAATAAGTGACAAGTGTTCATTTCCAGTGCAAACATCGAAATCGAGGCTCAGGTATTAATACTCCCCATGCGGCGCGGTGCGGTGGTGGCAGGACTGAGCCGTGGCCGGGGGCGGCGAATGTAGGTGCGCAAAGTGTAAAATAAAGCGGCGTCGTTGAGCTAGGGAATTGGAAGTATTTAAGTTTATTGCGAGTGTAAAACGCGAAATCCCACACGATCGACGGCGGCTCGGTGGTGGCGGCGATATGGGCACAGTCTCTAACAACCTCAAACACCGAACACCACCGCCTCCGCCGCCACCACCTCCGAAACCACCTCTACCCTCCCGCAACCATTTCGACGATCCTAGCCACTGATACGCACACCTCTTCCGTTTGCTCTGCTCAGGCAGTGTATTTTTACACTTCTCCACTGATACGCCGGTAATACTTCACGTGCGCTAGCGGAGGAGGCGGCAGCGGCGGTGGCGGTAGCAGCACACACCGCATAAGAGAATGTGACGCAATAAAATATATCGCATCACATATGCCGACGCCTTCGCCAGCAGAGGCAGCGCAATTTCGAGCGCACGTTGGTGGAATATGTGAGGCGTTTTTGGCGGCGGAAGATGGCGGTAAGGGGTGGCGATGTTCCGATGGTTACTTCACCGTCTGTGTTCGGTGCAATACGGGTGCACGTGATCCATATCGCCGGCGGTTTTGTGGATGCTTGTATATCGTTGATACTTTTAGCGAAAGTACACACGAGCTATGTGCTCCGGGCTGGGGGAAGGGGACAGGAGAAGGGCAGAAAGGGGTGGTTTGGAAAAAATACAGCCAGAGATAACGCAACAGTAAGTGCAGGATATCATCGTAAAAATTCGACACTATTTTTTACGGCGGCGAGGATGTCTGAACGTCTGCTCTAGGTGTGGGGGGGTTTGGGC
Organism: Mimaenictus wilsoni; assembly: GCA_027575185.1. Classification (NCBI taxonomy): domain Eukaryota; kingdom Metazoa; phylum Arthropoda; class Insecta; order Coleoptera; family Staphylinidae; genus Mimaenictus; species Mimaenictus wilsoni. Next base: position 122,943 of record JAODAC010042877.1, on the reverse strand, counting down.
CGATTCCATGGTGGAGGTGCCGGGCACGCAATGCCAGTAGGATTATACCTCCTACTGGCATTGCATGCTATGACATTAAGTATTTCCATATTTTATCTCTATTATCTCTGCATGACTTTTATGAAAATATTTACACACTCCTTATGAGTGTAAAATTTCTTTAGAAATTATTTAGAAAGACAAACGTTTGAATATCTGAAAATTCAGACAATATCAATTTATTTAGTTATGAAAATTTCTCGGAGGAGGAAAATTTTTCAAAAAATATTTTCCAGGAAAAGTTTACTAAGGAAGAAACACAATTTCCGAAGAAAAAATTTTAACGGGAAGAAAATTTTTAGACAAGGAATTTATTTCAGAAGAGGAAATGTTGTTGGAAAAAAAAGTTGGAAAAATGGAGGAAAATTTGTGAGGGAACAAAATTTTTTTTCATTGGAAATTTTTCAGAACAGGATTTTTTTGTGAATATTTTTCAGAATAGGATATATTTTCAAAAATCGAAATTTTTTAAGGAAAATATTACAGAGGAAATGTTTTCAGAAGATGAAATTTTTGAAAAATTGGTAAATTTTAGGAGGATGATTTTTCTAAAGAGGAATTCTTTTCCAGAGCAAAATTTTCCAGAACAGGAATTCTTCAGAAAGTAAAATCTTGCAGAAATGGAAAATTTTCAGGTAAAGTTGTTAGAAGTGAAAATATTTCAGAGGAAACTTTTGCGGATCATGATTATTATCGTATAATGAAATTTTTCAGTAAAAATTTATACAAGAGGCACTTTTTCAGAATTTGGAATTTATTGAAAAGAATATTTTTCATTCTCTCAGAGCAGGAAATGTTTTAGCGGAATTATTTCAGAGAAGAAAAATTTTACTAAGGAAATTATGTAGAAGAAAAATATAAAATGAAAAATTTTCAGATAATTGCGAAGCTGTCCAACGTTACAATACTAGACATATAAGTTCTATATAATTTTTCCAACAAATTTTATTGTTCATATACATTTACATAGCAAGACAAGAAATATTCTAGGTTAGATATCCATAAATTTCTTTAGGCTCTCCCAATTTTTCCTATCCAATGTAACACTTGTAATAAGCTTATTTCATGAAGTTTCCTCTTTTGCTGGCTGCGTTTTTGTTTTACCGTTTTCTTTTTGCTTGATATAGCATATATCAAACTTTTTTTATTACCCATCACAGTTCTATAGCGCCGTTTCCTCTCCCTCTCCTTCTCGCGCCGAGTTTTTCCAGGTTTCTCGCGCTTTCTGCCTCATTCTCCGCAATATTCCCATACATCCCTATATCCTCACGACTTGTGTCGTATTTATGTGAGTAGGTACTGATATCGGTTGGTAGAGCGTGGGCGGTCGCCTTACTCACCAAGCCAGTTTCCTACAAACCTGCAGATGCCCATAGACGCTACGAGGGCAGACACAAAACTCTGGACCTTAGCATTCCAACCTCCTTAGCATTCCACGCGGCTCACATTCGTTGCCTGTATTATTCATGTTTCGCGTGCTATATATTTATGTATTTGGGCTGCTTGCTTGACTACACTGGACCAACATCGACAAAACCACATCTAGACATTCTTTCTTAGATATACAGATAGAGACAGCAAGGTCTGGAGAGGGATAGAAAGATCTGAAGAGGAATAAAGAGTCCCGGAGAGAGAAAACCCTACAGAGAAAGACCTACATAGACAAAGACCTATAAAGAGATATAAAGACCAGTGGAGAGATAGAAAGGCCCAGAAAGGGATAGAAAGTCCTAGAAAGAGAAGACCTAGAAAGAGATAGAAAGACAGGAAGTGTTACAGAGAAGGACAGAGACAGTAAAAAGGAGAAATACAGAGCTACAAACCTACAAACACAAAAAGTCATGCACTAGACGTGCTTGTACAGATAGGAAAACGAAGGATCGTCCGTCGGCCACGTTCCAAACTTGCACCCAGTACTCCGGACTCTAACCATTGTATTCTTCCGGACATGCCGCCGCGCCGCGCCGGCATGAAATGGCATAAAAATTCGATGTAATAGCTTATTCTATGCATTTCTACGATGCGTACCCTGCTTTTCTTTTGTGCATTTGTGCACTTGCACATGGACGCTTCTGAACCACTGCCTCCAGCGTTACATACTCCTTCTCTTTTCCTAAAGACTACACCTGTCTATACTATCCTACTCCAACCTACACCATCCTATACCATCCTACACCATCAAGAATCTGCTATTCCTCCTAACATCTCCTATCTCCTGATACCGAGTCGCAGAACAAACTGCTTTATACAACAGAGGGCACAGACATAGCTCAGACTTGCTTCATATTCTATTTATAATGTTTATTGTTCTCCGGGGAATCGTCGCCGTTGCAGGGAAACAGTAAAAGACCGGTCCGCTGGTCGACTGCCAACAATCCAACATTCTAACGATACTCGGACAAGGTATAAATTCTTCATCAGCACCAAGCATCATTCATAACGTCCCTTATGCAGTACGGCCTCCTACTTGTTTCCAGTCTTACCTCGGTTTTCTTTCCTCTCTTTTTTTTGAACACGGGAAAATATATAGCGGTTTTTTATTTTTTATTTTTTTCACTTCTTTACGAGTTCCTTTTTTTCTGTGGAGTTTTCCACACGGTCGACGCCAACACCAAATTCACTTGTGCTACTAGCCGTGGAAATTCAACAGTTTGTAAATAGCGGCCGCGACAATCGGATGATTGAGTGTTTAATTAAAACGATTTTTGATTGCACTTTTTGTTTGTTGACCCTGCAAAACGCAAATAGCGTTCGCAGTCAGTTTTTCGAACAGTCAACTTTGATAAATTACTCCTGGGCTGGTGATATTATCATTAAATTTTAAGTTTTTAATCAATTTAACTTTTTATTAAGCTCTGTATTATTACTTGATAATTGGTTTAAGAGAGAGATTAGATTGTCACAATTTTTACATGGTCCTTCGATTGGGATTGGTACGTTTTATTCATGGTCCTTCGTACCGCATCAGCTATAGTTTTAATGGATCTTCTAACCGGAGTGCTATTAGTCAATTGCTTTTTCAGGTAGGAAAAAACTCATTAATGGACATTTTTTATCGAAAGAAAAATGTTCAGAGAAAAATTTTCAGGGGATATTTCAATGGTCCTTTGAACCGGATCGACACAAGTTTGTATGAACTCTCGAACTGCGTCTACCCGATTTGTCATGATCCTACAAACCGGACCGAAGTGGTCAATCTCTTAATGTTTCTTCAGATCGAGAAGTTTTTGATGGTCCTTCGATATTAATCAGGTCGAGTAAAGTAAAATGATATATTAGAAAAAAGTTCAAATTTGACTAAATATATGCATGTTTAGAAATATTCTATATGAACATCCAAAGATGAATTACCAAAATTGATGTGAATTGAATTGATTGCGCGACAGTAATGAAAGGCTAAATAATGTACGACATGGTAGCGCGAGCGGTATCCGCCTCACTAGCAATCCAATGGGGACAAATTCAACACGCGCGTGCGCGCTTATCCCAGGCTAATAATTTCCTAATTAATAATCCTCAATATTCGGCAATCAAGGCACGACCATCCACCGCCGCTACCGCCACATGCCGAAGGTATCACAAGCCGTGCACACGATGCCATGGCAGCTCACCGTAGTAAGCCTGTCGATAGTGACGATTCACTGCATCCAACCGTCCCATCGTCACTGCTCTAACACACACCCAATGCATGGACGTGCAAACACAACATAACCCCTCATCAGGTCTATTCGGCGAGTTCTTGTATAAACGTAGACACAACAACTATTCAAGCGTCGCGCAGGCTTGGATGATGATAGCCGGTTTTGTGAACCAGGGGGGTGGAGGATGTGAGGGGCTTTGGTTTTGGTCGTAGGTAGATGATGCGCTATGAATGCTTATTGAATGTCGAGGAAGAGCACACCAGCAATGATGAGAGGTTGTGGACGAGTTTGGCGGGGCGTTAGAGGAGTTTGAGGGGTCTCAATGTGTATGGTAATGGAACTGATGAGAGGCACATGGGATGTTGTAAGCCATCTCGCAAATCACGTGCGAAATTGTTTGCCTGCGATTTGCATGTCAAACCCGATTTAATTAAATTTGTTTGTTTTAATTTTAGTTATTGTTGTATTTCATGGTCATTTAAACGTTAACTGTACCTACTCTTAATAACGCAACCCATCTCAACCTAACCAAAAATTTAATATTACCTGTATTAAGTTAAGTAAAACTAGTCTAACCTCACCCATTCGTGGTATAACCAAGAATGGGCAAATCAACCCGAACCTCTCATTTTTTAACCTAAAAATGAAAATGTAGGTCCTAAGACCAGATGTAGGTCCTGAATAAAAATGTAGTGCCAAAAATTAATTGGTGCCCCATGAAAATGAATCTATGACTTGATAACTTGTAAAAAGATAAAAATATTCCGTAATTAAAAAAAGGAAATCTACAAAGCCTTAAAAATGCAAATTTAAGATCCTACGAATTAATATTGTCTCGGGTTGAGGTTTTGGGGTTCATCTTTGTAACTTACTGATAATATTGGGGTTCACTCGCTTGGCTTAAGCTACCGTGACTAACGAGATAATAAAAGAATTTGTACTTACCACTTGATCTACGGCGCTGACGTACGAGGACGTATGGAACTTGCACTGATTGACATAGTGGCTGTCGGGCTGCTGGACTCTGGACTGGTTGTTTGCTGCTGGTTGAAACCTAGATGGCTGGGCACTAACTCAGTAACGACTTAACGTACAGTAAGCCCTCGGAGAGAGTTCTCGAGACCGTTCTCTGACAGAGTTCTCCTTTAGCACTCCCCGGGTTTGATCATATATACTAGAAATCCTTCCCTTGGAGTTTGGGTAAGTCCGGGCGTTTTCCTAAGCACGGGGCCACTGAGTAAGACTCACGTGCATGCGCTATGTGTTGACCTCTGCGGCTTCGAAGTTCGTCATCGTGGTGGATGACTTGCTCGCTATCGTCCCGTTTCCTATCATCTGCGGTGGTCTAAAGACCTTCTGTTCGTTATATTAGAATACCGCCTTAACGTGAATGTAATTTTAGATAAGTATTCCAGATTTATCTTTATATCATATGTGATTACAGATGTGTTCTTTTACTTTCGCGACAACATATACCCAAAAAAGTAAATCTGAAACTTGGTAAATGTTTTGGGAAGGTAAAAATACCTGATATATCTCTTAAAAGTTAAAAATACCCGTCAAAGGATTTACGCTTTGAAAAGAAAAGAAGCCTGAAAAGCTTCAGAAATGCAAAATTTAGATCCGTAGAGCCTACTAATTCATGCCGGAAAATAATGTTTCGACAAGTAGTACTAGGAAGAAATGAAGCTAAGCCAAAACAAGTAAATCTATGACCAGACATGACAACTGATTTTTGGGAAGGTAAAAATATCCCATTCACCTTTTTGGAAGTAAAAATACCCGTCAGAGCTTATATACTTAATAAAAGACACATAGAAATATTCTAAAATCTAAAATTTAGATCCCAGACAATAATTTACGTGGAAACAAGTGAATATATAATTTCTAAAAGTGTAAGGATAAGAGGTAAATATACCCGTCAAAAATGTTTAGAAAGTAAAAATATCCATTAAAAACCCTGTAACTTTATTTATTATCAAATACGTCAATAAAATAAAGCCATAAAAATATATTAATAACATATAATCGTTCATAAATCAAAATCTAAACAAAATTCAAGTTTACTTACCTTCCTAAACGCTCGTAAAACCCATCGTACGACGTCGAAGAGGGCTTATAAATGCAAGTAAATTTACGTCAAATATTCACAATTTATTGCAATTCAATGCAATTTATTGCGAATTATTATGAATATCTTTCTGCGCGATAAACGCGGCGGCACGCAGCAGGATGGTCGTTGGTGGCAGGCGCCTGCTGGTGCCTGCCACCATCGTAACGAAGACATTATCGATTTAGTTCTAATATTTAATAATTGAACGCTCATAAATATTCACAACGAGCCCCAATGCTGGGTCGTAGTTGCTTAATTTCAGCAGGCATCCTAGGGGAGAACGGCGCAGCCTGTTAGAGTAACACGGGCAAAGCCAGGGCCAAAGCAAGAGAGATAACAGGGCGTCATCATCAAAAACAGAGCAAATTTGTTATTGAAAAATAAAAATTGAGACGACGCCGAGGACGCCTCCGTCGCCGGTTGGATGAGTGAGGCCAAGCGATGACGCACGTTCAATGACGGTTTAAAATTAAATTAGTACTTTTTTGATAGCCTTAAAAACAATCAAAAATTATATGAAAATGTTATTTTTCATTGTGAAAGGGGAACGTTTAAAATTAAAAAAGTTTTAGCGGGTTTTATCTGTTTGTTTCAGTTTATATCAAAGTTAGGTTAAGTTAAGTTTAGTCTGAATAGGGTTAGGTTGGGGTAAGTTATGTGAGGATCGGTTTGGTTAGGTTTGAGAAATATTACGCTAGGTTAGGTTTTCATAGCTTGGGTTAGGTTAGCTTGGATTAGGTTGTGTTGGGTTAGGTTAAATTAAGTTCAGTAACCTAGGGTAACGCAGTAATTTTTCATTGTGAAAGAGGAACGTTTAAAATTAAAAAAAGTTTGAGCGGGTTTTATCTATTTGTTTCAGTTTATATCAAGGTTAGGTTAAGTAAAGTCTGAATAAGGTTAGGTTGGGGTAAGTTAGGTGAGGGTCGGTTCGGTTAGGTTTGAGAAATGCTACGCTAGGTTAGGTTTTCATAGCTTGGGTTAGGCTGGGTTAGGTTGGATTAGGTTGGGTTGGGTTAGGTTAAATTAAGTTAAGTTATCTAGGGTAACGCAGATATGGACGGATTAGGTGAGCTTAATTTAGATTAGGTTAGGTTAGGTTGGATTAGGCCTATTTAGATTAGGTTCAAGTTTGTTTAGGTTAATTTAGATAGGATAGTAGGTTAGTATGATGATTTAGGTTTGTTGATGTTGAATTAGGTAGGTTTAAGTTCATTTATGATGATTTAGATGTGTTTAGGTTTATTTAATTTGATTTAGGCTGCTATAGGTTTAATCTGGTTGATTAATGTTGATTAGACTGAATTTTCTTTATTTAGGCTGGTTTGTTTAGGTTTGTTCAGGTCTAATTGGATTGTTTTGGTCTGATATAGGTTTGTTTGGTTTGGATTAAGTAAGTTAAGGTTGATTTTTTTAAATTAATCCTGGGCGGTCAACGCCACTGGCACTGCGATCAACTTTGATCTATTGTGCATGGACCAATACTATGGGCCAATAACGGAGATAACCTTTGAAAAGGCTAGAATCTCCTTGACCAACTTACCTTTGAATTCAGCAAGGTTTAGCTGCTCGCTGCCTAGCAAAGAAAGTCTTTCCGGTGCTAGGGATGCACAAGTGCAGAGTAGGTGTGTTCGGTTATCTCCACCTCCGACTTACATAATCTTCAGCTTGTAAGGTCGCCTTTGCCAATATTGGCTAGGTGGTACAAGACCTTGGCGTGACCAGTAGGCTAACAAGTAGGCTAATATCGCTTTTCTTCAGCTTTATAATTTCTTGGACTCTATTGTGTGATACATCTCGCAACCTCTTGGCCTACCTAGGACCCAGGCGGTCTCGTGTCTAGCACGATACCAATTCTTGATCCATTATATCATTGTGAACCCTGATAATCCACAGGTTGGTTCCGGACCATGGAGGGTGGTTTCTGCTGCCTTCTTGGCTAACATATCCGCCTTAGTATTGCCTGCAATAGCGTGGCGCGCAGACACCCACTGTATTGTGAGTTTATTGTCTCGCCCCAACTGCTTGAGAAAATGTTTGCAGTTCCAAGTTGCCCTTGACTTACACTGCTCATCACGAAGAGCCATTAGTGCCGCTTCACAGCCTGTCATGATATAGATGCGTTTATCCTTGTAGAGCTTTTTAAGCCATGATTTCTGCTTGAGTTATGGAGGGGGCCTTACCAACGGCAATGGATTTGTTGCCGTTGATTTTGGGTTTGATTAGCTTGATTTAGATTGGATTAGATTTGTTCAGGTTGATTTTGGTTAATTTAGGAGAACTTTGATTGCATTAGGTTTCTTTCTGAGCGATTCATATTGGTTTTGGTTGGTTTGGTCTTGTTTAGCTTGATTTAGGTTAATAAGGGTATGTTTAGGTTGATTTAGGCTGATTTAAAGTTGTTCCGGTTGGTTTATGTTGGAGCAGGTTGATTTACGTTGGTTTAGGCTGATGTAGGTTTATCCAGGTTAAGTTAGGTAGATCTAAGTTTGTTCAGGTTCATTTACGTTGGTTTAGGCTGATTTAGGTTTGCTTAGGTGTGTTCAGGTTGATTCATGTTGATTTAGATTGGTTTGTTAAGGCTAGTTTACATTGCTTATGGTTCATTTAGGTTTCTTTTGGATAGGTTTAGCTTGGTTTCGAGCTGATTTAGGTTGATATAGGTTAGGTTAGGTTAGATTCGGTTTGAAGGATAGCTTAGACTACGTTTGTGTAAGATAAACTTAGGTTTCCTTTAAATTGCTTAGATTTGCTTAGGTTAGGTTAGTTTTCTGTAAAGTTAACAAAAAAAGCAAACACCACAAATAAATACTTAACTTATTTATTCACCATACTATATTAGAATATAATAAACAATAACAATGCCTAGAATTAATAATAATAATAATTGACTAATGTATAAAAAATTGCGAACGATTTTTTTGTTTCATTAATACTTCTTTTGTAACCAGCGTCTGTCATTTGGATTCCAAAATTTCGCTGCCATTTTCGCTGAATGATTCAAACATTTACAACGCGTTCGCACTGCGCACACAAATTGACACAGAACGTTAATTAATTAAACAGTGCGGATGCAAAGAAACGCAGGCTGAAAACACAGGAACAGAAAGAGAGAAATGGAGTGAGAAAGAGCGGAGAGAGATGAACCGAATAAAACAGACGCAAACAAAATGCAAACGGTATTACCGAAAAAACAAATACAGTGAGCGTACACTAACTTCTAAAATACCTTTGGCACTTTGAAACGAATGTCCAAAAACATTAACAAATACATTAATATGTAATGTATTTCTGGGTATAACATGTTTTTATCATTCACATGCTAGTAGTCATCTTGCTATTTAATCTTGCATGATTTGTGATTTGCTTGTATCATTTTTTTAAACATTTTGATTTTCTTCTGTAGTTGATAAATCAACTGTTTACGAGATCACTGGTTGTATTCATTGTTCATTATATCTTTTCGGGATACCATTTTTTTATATCTTTTTGATATCTTTTCTTGGTATCGTTTTCGTATCTTTTCTGGATAGCCCATTTTTGGAATATTTTTAAAGATATCTTTTATGATAACTTTCAATGATATCTTTTGTAGCCCATTGTAGCCTATCAAAGATATTTTTTTTGATATCCTTGTTAATGATATCAAAGTGATTTTTCTTTCAAAAAATTATAAGTATCATACAATAATCATGTTTATATACAATGGAAAACGTGTATCTTCCTCATTGATTAGCTAACACTTAATTTTAGTATCATTTATTCTTACTTAATTAATTAGTCGGTATTTATGCGATTTTCAAGCGGGGAAGAAATCATTTACTTCATTTTCTAATTGGAATTTGACGTATTCACATGTCACACACACTCTCGAGGATTTAATTGAGTTTATTGATGGTTAAAACTTTTAAAATCAAATTTAAACTGGTTTTAGTTGACTCAAGTTACTTTAAGACAAGTTGTATTCACGTAAGTCAGCTTAAATTAAGTAGGTTTAACTTAAGGACGCTTAACGTAAGTAGATTTAACTTAAGTACGCTAAAATTAAGCTGGTTTAACGTAAAAATAATTCAATTAATTCCACTTAAGGGGGCATACACATATTCACTTAGTAATGAGAAAAAATAGTAATTTTTGTGATTTTTTTAGGAAAAACTATTTGGAATAGATGATTGGGATTTTCTGTAGCTGAAAGTATATACTTTCGAGAATATTTTAAATATTTTTCAATAAAATTGTTGAAAAATTGACAGAGTACTGGAGCCGTATACGAAGTGTTGCAAAAAAACGATGACAAATATTAAAAACCCTGGCGTTTTGTCAAAAATCGTCTGAATTAATTAAATCCAAATGATTACGAAAATAGATACTATAATATAGAATAGGACAAAACCGCTTTTGAAAATATTGACTTTTGATTAAATGGCGAGGGTTTGAGCTTAACCAATAACCGATTTTCAAATAAAATTTCGTTTTTATGCCCAAAAAAACAAAAACTAATAATCGTAGAATAAAAATTCCAATGACCTAGACTAGGTAATTATATATACAATAACATCAAAACAAAATGCAAACCCATCGGTTGAGCGGTTTTTGAGATATTTCGGTTAATGTCTTGCGAAGCATGGTTTTGAAAAAAACGCGTTTGAAAATTCGTTGATGGATAAAAAAATCTTTTGGTTATAACTTCATCATTTCTTGGAATCTTTATTTGAAACTTGCCTCAAATATTTTTAGGTGGGCAAAGATTAAGAAAATAAAAAAATAAAAAAAAACGATTTTTTTGCATAACTAGGTGTATATACCCTCATAAGTTAACTTAAGTTAACTTAAATGAAAGTTAACTTAAGTTTTTACGTAGGTTAATTTATGTTAAGTCAAATTAAGTTTACTAGACTTAAGTTAAGTATACTTAAGTTAAATATGCTTAAGTTAATTGAGGTAAACTTAAAAACAAATTTAAAGTTTATTAGATGATTCAAGTCGGTATTCAATGTTTTGGTATCGCGTTTCGTTCAATTTTCGTAATACCAGCACTATATTTCTTCAGAAAATAAACTTCGTTTATGTTTAATTAATTTGTTTAATTAATGGCGTGGCGTGGCAATGCGAAGATATGTAATTATATGACGGCATTATTCGTTTGGATTTTATTTTCCGGCTAAACACAACGTATTTAGTTGAGAATCACACACGTAAAACGAAGATATGGCATCTTCAGATATGGGTTTCTTCATTAAAAATTTTACTAAATTGAATTCCTGCAAAGTCCATCTTCACTTGTACGTGTTACTTCATTTTATCGATTAATTTTTTTACAATTTACGAAATTACGGCGCGTTAAAATCATTCATTTACCTGTTTTGCGTGTGTGTTAAATGCGCGCGAGTGCAAAATTTTATAATTTACTTTTATTCAACCGAGTGTTTTTCTTTCTTGGAAAAAAATGAGCGATTTCTTTATAGGAAAATTTCTTTATAAATTTGCAATCAGTAAAGATTTGTTTAAAAGTGTTTTCTTTATCTTGTTCTAGGTTTTTGTTGGTTTTGATATGAGCGTTGTTGATGGGTTGTTTTTTTTTTTCTCTAGTTCTCGACCAAGTTGCACGTGTAGAGCAGGTGCACGGTGACGGTGATGGCGATCTGGGGCGCGAGCCATCGTGATATGCTCATACATCCTGGAAAAATACGTTTTTATTAGCTTATTTGTGCGTTTACTCATGGTGGAGGAGGGAGAGAGCATTAAAATGGGGGTTATGGTGTTGGATAAGTGCGTAGAAAGGTGAAAAGTTTGCAGCAAGCCTAAATTATTTTTTACTCGGTGAGAAAGCTGGTGAAATGTGATTATTTTTTAAGTTTTTATTCTCAAGAAGCTTATCAAGCTAAATATTTCAAATTTATTGCAAAATTTATAAGTTTTTTTACTTACAGAATTTCCTTTAGTACGTTTACACATTTTTTGGATGGTTTGCAATATCTACTCGTTTAATTTGTCACTTTATTAATTGCAACTGATTGTGAGGATTTATGGTGACTTAGATTAGATATTTCCAAATTCGGGATCGCCTATCCAGCCATGGATAAGTCCAGAGGTTTTCAAACTTTTTGTAGCTGTGCCCTGCTGTTTTAAATGCAAATTTTCATGATCCCTGCTTAAATTTGTTCAGCCCTTTCAAATTTTGTTATAATGTAAGGTCACGACGACATTAGTCATTAAACGTGTTCCGAAATAATCCAAGGGGAATCCCCCTGTGACTAGTCCATGCCTTCCCTTAGGCCAATCTATTCCTCCCACTTTGGAAATCTTTAGACTACTCTAAGCGAAGGCACGATCATGAAGGGCGTCCCACTGAGAACATTACTGAATACGAGTATTGTGATGACATTACATTATCCAGTTATCACAAAAATCGAAAAGCAAAAGAAAATATTTTGAAACATGGGACCGGCGAAAAGTGTCTTAGAAAATGAATATGGATAGTTCAAAAAGTTTTTTCTTGTTTTCATAAAATATTTGAGATGAATAACATTCGTTAAGAGCTTTAAGCCATACTTTTTTTCTAATGAAATTACTCAAAAAAACATCAATCTTTATAATTAGAAAATTAGAAAATTGAAAAAATTAATAATTAATTTCCTCTCTCAACCTGTTTAGTCTTGCATATTTTTGGGTTAGACGGGATCAAAGGGTCCGTGAGCTGGACATTAAACATCGTGATTCGTCTAATTAATTTCGCAGAGTGCTCAGTTAATGCATCCAAAAATAATTCGACTTTACCACCTCTATATTCCCAGTAATTTCGGTATTTATACAGTAAACCGAGAAAGTTAGAATGTATTCATTGCCATTAGTGAAATTAATTTCCGTTTGATTTTCATTTTCTACGAAAATGATTCTGGTCAAGTTGTATGCGCTGCACCAAAAGTGAAATCGTTTTGATTTCCAGCCATTGAATCGCAATTTAAAGTCCATCTTTTCAAGAACTGCCAACCACTAACAGGCCGACCGAAGAGAAGGTATTTAAATGCGCCCTCTTGCATTCATGCGAAATATATCAGCGAAAAATTACGTCTATTATGCATTATTCAACGCGCAAATGACATTTAAATGCGCTTCTTGTGGCCGCCGAAGACACACACACCGACCGCAGTTTGTGGGATCGTTATCCAATTGACTTTTGATTTCGTAGATTTTCACTGCGACGATTCGCGACAATCTCCTCGAGTGAGGAGAGTTGAGAGAGCACCGGCACCGCTTCGTCTATGCGAGCGTATAAAAGCTTTGCGCCAAAGTTTGCGGTCGTCGTGTCGTCGCGGGGGCGTAAAAACCAAGCTCTAAAAGTGTCAGAGAGTGCCATAAAACGCTTTGCAAGAGGGCGTACGGGGGCGTGAGGGCGAGCAAGAGGTATCGGTTGTGGTGAACGCGCCGGTAGAATGGTGGATGCCCCGGTGTAGCGGTGGATGCGTCGGTTGAATGGTGGATGCGCCGGTACAGTGGAAGAGTCGGTAAAGAGGTGGAGGCGCCGGGATAGAAACGAGCGCCTGACCACGTACAACCCGCAATGATAAAAGAACAATGTTAATTCTAGTCACATAGCGCCCCTGCGGTGTACCGTGTCCTCAAGTTGACCGATAAAACAACGCAATAGGAGGGTAAAAACTTAAATAAAACCGAACATTTTCATTTCCCAACGCAACTGTAAATTTCCATCATCGAAATCGCGGAATTTAATATTTATACCCGCCGTAGCAGTCTGGGCAAGGGCCAGAATACTCTGCAAGACCTAAAAATTTGTTTTCCTTTTTTGTAGTCGTCCGATTAGTCATAATTTATACAGTTCAAGATTTAGGATCTCCCGGAAACACCCTTCGAAATAATGTATATGTTTGAATTTTTCAACTGGCTAGGCCGTTTTTTCCACTTTTTAGAGTTGGTTTTAGTTTTTGGGAGAGATAAACATTCTTAAGTCCTGATGCAAGTTTAAACTGGGATGTATTAGGCTATTTATTTTGATTTTGGGTTGGTTCTACATAGAGGGGGTTCTATATTAAGGTTTTCTTGCTTCAAAAAACATTAATCTCTTTGGAGATGTCTTTCTTCGCCTATAAGCAGTCGAAAAACTAAAAATTTAATGTGAAAGAGATTGTCAATAAATCTGAGATGGTAAAACACGAAATTCGTAATGTAGGGTATACAGATGTCTGTAACTATATTGACAATATCTTCGAAACTATTACTCTGATATATTTAAGCTTTACTTCACAGGAAAGAGAATTTATTCCCCTTTTAATATGTTAATTTGTATAGTTATTGACTCAAGTCTCCTCCATCCAGTGGGCCTTAAGTAAAACAAATCAAAACTGGCCAAATACAAAATCTTAAAAATGAACTAATATTTTCTTAAGAAGAACATTTTTAGCAGGCTATAACTCAAACAAGATTACGACGATTTCTAAACGTATCACTTTATATGATGGAAAATTTAAGAGGTCTCTAAGTAAAACAAATCAAAAGTTAGCAAGGATAAAATCTATAAAAGATGTAGAATATACTTTTTTTAAAATTTTAAATGGTCATAAGTTGAAAACTACTGCTATGATTTTTGGAAATGACATTTCATATTAAAGATAATTTATTCCTCTATCATGAAGTGTTCCTATTATCATCGCCTTAAGTCTGTTCCATCCAGATGAGTTTAAATAAGACAAATCGAAAACAAAAGCTCAATCAGCTGCGGATATCCATTACTTTCATAAATAAAAACGATTAACTTTTACTAGTTTCTTCTTCAAAATTAAATAATTACTAGCTAATCATGCGAAAAGTGCAAATATTAGTGTTCTTGAAACTCTCAAACATGTAACAGGTGGTTCAAATCACAGTTCTTTCCAATAGTACACTATATTAATGATCGCCATTTAGCTTTAGAAAATCAAGAAAATTTATACTAGCTTCCATTAAGTTCTGAAATTTTGAAAATGATGATTTTGGCTGATTGTGGTTACGAATTATTACTCACTCGATTTATGAGCGTGTGTACTCGGCTCGAAATTGAAAGAATTGAAGTAGGGTGTTGGTGGTAATCAAAGCGAATTAGCCGGGTTGTGTCGGTCAGCAAGCGGTGCGGCAAACATAAAGCGAGCAATTTGATGGATGATGGCTGATTGATTGATTAGGTTCCAATGTGATATCGGGGTTTTTGGGGGTGAAAGAGGGACGGGGCGAATTCAGGGGGACTAGGTGTTTGCTATTGAGTGGTAAGAGTGGTTAGTGGATAGAGTTTGGAATAGTCACATAGGGGTTTCCACTATTCCATGGTTATTTGGTTATCTATCAGGTTTTTAGAAGTGTTTCGAGGGTCAGACGTGAGAGTGGAGCGTTTTTTGGTGCTGTTTTAGTTGATGGCATTCTCAAATATACCTGATCCTTGCGGGGGCGTGTACAAACTGAGCCCGTTTTCGACGACGGACCCGCCCGCCGCCTGCAGGTCGCGCTTGTCCGATGACGTGACCATCACCAGCACCTTGGGCCGCTCGTCGGCCGCCGCCACCAGCGGCTTGCTGGTATTCCGGGCCTTTCCAGCAGCCGCGTCTGTAATTAGAACCACCTGTCAATTTCTTGTTCAACGTTTCCTTCTTACCACCATGTCTCATAATATTTTCTAACAGAATCCTGTCCCTTACTCTGTACCTAGCCAAGCGAGTACATTTATGCTCACTACTCGCTTGGCGCACTATATACGTCCGATATTTCTTTATTTAATGTTTATCCTTACCACTATTCATGTTTATTTTCAACAAAAAGGCCCCAAACACTACCAAAACTTTGAAGGATGTCTTAGACCAATTCAATGATAACCAAATAAATTTTGCAGGTAAAAGAACCATAAAGTTGTCTCTTCTGTTATTTTCTCTTTATATTTCCTTCTTCTCAAGATGTTCTTTTCACTTTCTTATGTTCTTTTCTCCTTATTATGTTCCTTTAAAGCCTTTCATATTGTAATTAAATAAAGGCAAAGAAATTATTTGTAAAGATAGGCTGCGATTGTTTAGTATCTGAAGTTTTCCTCTAAGAGGAAGCGGTGCAAAGGACACCGGAGAATAGAAACACATTTTAAACTCTGGCGGGCTGAAAGTTACGCGTCTTAACCCTAACTTTGGCCATTACAGCCGACATCCGACAATCACCGCAGGTGAAGGGAGGAGAGGAGGACCATTGTAACGCGAAGGTATTTATCACTCCCAACACCTGCTTTTCTTTCCCTCTGTCTTTACTTGAGGCTCTCTGGCTTACTCCCGAGGCTTTCTCAATGGAAAAATAAGAAATATTCCACATACCAGGGTTGGAGGAGATGACCTTTCTGACTCACTTGGCATGGGGCCATTTTTGGAATGGGGGAGAGGTGGATCGACTAGCAGAAAGTTTAATCCGAGTATGCATGTTCCAAGTCGCGAACTACAATTTCGAGGTGTGCTTTATTACAGCTCGTTTTCATCACACCACTTCGAGTCACCTCTTAATATCTATGCACCTTCTTCCTTGCACGTCCTTCATTTGCTCCGAACCTGCCCCAAACCTCCCCAAACCCCTGACTCCCCAAACCTCTTCATACCTCTCTACAGCTCCGTGAAACCTCTTCAAACCTCCCCAAAGCTCTCCAACAGCTCCCCAAACTCCTTCTCCCAGTCCAGACTGCAGGACCTCAATACTCCTGGGCTATTCATAGGTTCGGGTTTTAAGTAGCATCGTATTTCGGTAGAGGTGCAAGTATAGTTACTAATTTCAGCACTGGTTTGGAGTTCTCGGTGTGGGGGCTGAGGGTTTGGCGGATGGGAAGCATTAGTGGCGTACAATGCTCGGGTGAGATTTCCGCCCCCAAACGCTGTGCATGCGAGTACATCTCGCCACTTCCATGTCTCTAGTCTACTTTCCGACCACTTCGTGCTATCGCCCAGAGAGTTTTAGTTACCTAACATGTTACTCTAAAGATATGTGTGCATCATTCGTATGAGGCACAATTAAGTTTAAAATCCTAGAAATGCTTTAAAAATAGTATAAAATCCTTTAAAATCATTAATGAAACTAGTTATATGGATTACTTTAGAACAATTTTTAAGGGATTGACTTCTAAACTAGCCTGAAAAGTAGGACAAAGTTTTTAACTGTTCTCGAGAGTTTTCTGGATGATCCTGTAGAGTTTGGAGTATTTTACATCTCTGGTGGGTTGTTTGCAGCGTACGAATGCAGTAATTTAAATCCTAACATTACGATCCATCCGACATTTCGTGAGCCATCTTGGAAGTCTTACCAAATTAGATATCATTTGCTGGGTTCGTGTTCATTTGTCTTACATGCCTAGACTTTCTAAAATTCTGATTTATTATAGAAAAAAAAAGGATATAATTCAAATAAACATATTCAAATACGAAGGAATTGTGTATTTTGGTACTCGCTTGGCTAGCATGCCTAGGAAGATTCTCGCTTGGCTAGATCGAGATCCTATTTAGCCAAGCGAGTAGCTTCAATCTATCTTTTTAGCAAGCAAAATACTTGCCCTTTGTACCATTTACTCGCTTGGATATTAATTGGACTACTCGTTTGTTTTGAAAAATTGGAAATAACAACAAATAAAGTCTTATATTCTCTTATATGCCGTTGTCACATCATTGGAACCTAAAATGAAACTGTAATCTTAACATGTCAAGAACAATGCTGTTACACAAGGAACCCGCTTGTCTTTGATAAGATTCTACACAATCTAACACATTAGTGTACTAGTTAGTGTACTCAAGATACTCCCTTGGCTAACAATTGAATTACTCGCTTGACTAGCAACGAAGGTTCTCACATGTTTAAAAAATCTAAAAAACAACAAATAAATTCTTATATTTGTTGTTCTTGTTCCATAGGCTCCCAATCAGTCTGTCACGTTATACAAGCCAAATACAAGCCCGACATGAGGTACTCGCTTGGCTATTGAGCTACTCGCTTGATTAGCAGGCGAGCTACTTATGTCAGGAAAATTATATCAGAAGAGATTAAAAGTACTTCAACTGAGATTAAAAATACTGAAATTATTTATATTTACTTGTTTCCTAAACAAGATTGATAACTTTTATTCAGTTTTAATCAATTTTACCATCATTTATGTGGCAATTTTTGTACCAACCATGAGGAGTAGAAATTATTACTTACTTTCTTTGTTTGAACTACTCTTCATTTCCGTTGCCCGCGGTGGCGTCGACGGCATCGGGATTTCTGCAAACACAAGCAAACACAATCATACAACAATCAATTCGTTGAAACCATTTCCACCCCCTCCTTGTCCTCTTCCTCGTCACCCACTCACAATACGCCAGTGAGAAACAGAAAAAAAATTAATCACAAAACCAAACAACACTTACAATTAATGAATTACTCCTAAAAAAACAACAAAAACTCAACAGAATAATCGAATAAATTGCTATTAAATCGCAATAAATTCACAAATAGCTTGCCAATCGACGCGTGTTCGCCACAATTCAACCCTTCTTGGTCTGATTATTCTAGTCTGAATTTTACGCCACCACGTGGTGCTCCTAGCACTGTCTGTGTGGGGTAATTAGAAAAGGGTGTAGGTTTAATGAATTCGTTCGTATCTGTTGTCTGTTGCTTAATGTCCAGCAGTGCGTTTCCGTCGCGCCGCGTTGATGAAGGTTAAAAACAGCTCTACCCTTGGCACTATTCCGACCACACCCACCCACTATCTGTATTCCACTCCTACTGAAGGAATGATAGAGAGTAGAGAGTGGAGAATGGAGAGTGGAATAGACGAAGGCCTGTGTTTTAGGCGTATGGTTTTAACCTATTAGTTGGGCGCCTGGTTGCGTCCGGACGGGCTTGGATTTAAATTTGCACGGCGTAATTTGCGGAAATATTCGTCGCGTAATTCAAAATAATATTCATGAATTTTTGGCGTAGGAATGCAGGCATGCTTCCGCTCGGTCACCACGCACACTACCGAACGTCGGGAGCGTCAGGCCATTTTGTTGTATAATTTAGTGTCCTGCAGTGTCCTTCGGGCGTAAATTACTCGCCATAACCTAGTTTCACCGTCACCGGCGTGACACGACTTGATAAAAATTTATTTTTTTCGAATTAATTTCGTATTTTTGTACATGTAATTTTCTCCCAATTTTTTTTTCTTTGGAACTATTATTAGTTACTGTTCACAAAACTCCTCGAAAAAATATCTCGAAAGATCAAAAATGAAGTTTACGACGCGGGTTGTAAGCCAATAGTCTTAACTTCTGCAAAAACATTTTGAAAATTAAAAATATAATTAATAGGCAAGGGAACCTGTAATATCGTATTTAGAAACTGGGTCTAAAACTTTTTGAAAATCTTTGAAACATCGAAAAAAAGGCAATTATTTAGTTGCTCTTTGAGTGAAGCTCCGCGTATGTACGACCCGAGTCTTAAATTTCCACAAAACAATTTCAAATAAAGACGCGGGTTGTAAGCTAATCATCTTAAACTTCTACCAAAACATTTTGAAAACTAAATATGTAATTAATAGTCAAGAGAACCTAAAATATCAAGAGGAATATAAATCTGAAACACGTATATACAAACAGAATCTAAAACTTAAAAAAAATTGAACTGTCGACAAAAACTTCATTATACTCTGTAGCACTTTGAGTAGAACTCCACGTATTTACAACCCGCGTCTGTAACTTCTGCAAAAATGTTTCAAAAAGGCGCGGGTTGTAAACATCTTGGTTAATTTAGATTACACTAGGTTAAACGCAAATATAATATATTTCCTCGCTCCCTATATTTACTAACGTATTTCTCTCAAAATCGCAGAAAGCATAAAATCCAAAAGCGCTTACATTTTTTAAATATTTATGCTTAAAATATTAAAAATATCTAAGATGAAATCTACTACGCCGCGCAAATAGCGCAATATCTCGTAGCTCGTAGCCAGCTCGTTGCCACGGCGCAATGAATTTCGCTCTTATTTACCAAACGTGGCGCATAAATATTCAAGGCAGGCTATTGTCAAGACAAAAAGTTTTATGTATTTTAATAAAGAGATGCTGCGCGGCTCCTCCGCTACCGCCTTCGCCCGAGCGTCATCGAGTGTGGGGGCTATTTGCATTAGCACCCGGCGCCTCCACCATTCGTTGCCTACTTCGCTGCGTGTGCTTTGTAATTTTACGATTGCTTCCCGTTCCACTTATTGTTGGACGCCTGCTTGCTTGCAGACTGCTCTTTCGCCTGAAGCGCGTGCACGGTGATCGTAAAAGACGGAAATTAATTTCGTATTGACCTGCAACGGCACGGCGGCAGGCAACAGCATCGCCGGCAGGAAGCCGGAAACGTTGCCGCTACCGTTGCCGTTGGCTGTTGGTTGTTGGTTGTTGAATGCTGCTGCAGGCCTGCAATATCTCGCGGCACATCTTATCTTTCGCACGAGTGAAAAGGAAATAAATACCATTGTTTAAAAAATGCATAATCGGTGAGGAAAATATTATTAGATATCTATATGTTGAGCATCTTCAAGTTATCTTGCAACCCGCGTCTTAAACTTTTAAGTATAACTCCACTTATAGGGGGATTTTTCTTAAATTTACTTGTACATTTAATTTTAGTTGTCCAGTTAATTGCATTTTAGTCTGTTAATTACAAATTGAAACACATTTTGGAACGTTTTTTGAAGAAGCTTGTGGCGCTTACAACCAGCGTCTTATACTTCCACAAGAAGCTCCACTCAATGCGCTTTTTTAAATTTAGTTATACATTTTAGTACTTTGAAAAACATGTCAGTTTTCCTTTTTGGTCTTAAGAAGCGATTTTCGAGGATTTCTATGAACAAATTCCAGTTTCTTCGATTTCCTCGGATCGTCGATGTCTGAAAAGACGCTTGAATGGACCGATATTGTCAATTATGATACGAGCATGTAATCTCAGTCCAACTATTTTAACGACAACGATGACAATGCTCGACATAAACTACCCTCGGTAATGTAACGCGTGCGATTCGTGTTTGTGCCGCACGACTGTCGTCGCCAAGGCAATTCAATTATTACAAATCCCGTTCCGCATGTGTATGATGTCGATGGCGGTGGTACTGGGGGCGAGGCGGCGACACAGCAGCATTGTTATTATTATTCGATTTCGGTTTGCCTGCAAGCTCGCGGTGATGGTCGTTTGGCCGGCTGGCCGTTTTATAGATTTTTGCGGACGCTGCCGCATCCAGAACAGCATCCAGTAGGCAGCATGAGGACGGAAAACCGGCAGAGAGGAGGCGGCAACAAAGCGGCGATTACGCGACATGAATATTAAGATACCCCTTTTCATCCGACTGCTGTTACTGCGTGGAACACACGTTATTTCGGGCTTCAATTGGACGTGCGTTGTTGTATGGTCATGATTAGAGGAAATTTTGTAATCGATCTGGTCGAATCTATTTTTCGGTGGGGATGGGAGAGAGGGGGGAAGTATTGATATCTTGAAATTGACAAGGGTATATGAAAGTGGTCGTGTTTTAATTAAAAAAAAGAGTTACCATAGAGCCGGATCGATCCTTCAGTCTCGCCGAGGGAGTTTTTCGATATGCAGCGATAGTTGCCGAAATCGCCAACCTGCAGATTGCGCACGGTGAGCTTCATGTGCGCACGGTAGCTGTTTTCCATCGTTTCGGTGCTGAATTTTTTATTCGGCAGCAGCATCACGTTATCGTACACCCAGTAGCTGATTGCACGTGGGTATGCTTCGGTGTGGCAGTCTATAGTTACATCGGTACCAGCTGGAGCTCCAACTAGTTGATTCGGTACCCATATCATTGGGGAAACTGAAATAATATAATTTTAAGTTTAATTGCCTTTAATTAAAGTTTTAGTTGGGAGATTTTGATAAAATTCATAGTAGATGAAAGGAAATTTAATCTAGTTTCTAAAGATATTTAAGTTATTTCTATTTTAATCATCAAATAAATGTGAAATAACAATAACGCTTTCTATTTAGAGTAAGACGCTGGTTGTAAATACTTCACTCATAGAGCTTTTTAAGAAATCTAGAGGTATGTAAATACGTGGATCCCTACTCAAGAGATTCACGATAAATTTTAGGTTTTCTCAATAATCTTAAGATATTTGGCTAGTAATTTCAACTTAAAACTAATTACGAAGTATAATCAAAGGAAATACAGACGAGTTATTTAACTTTTCTAAATTTGTTGTTTTGAGCAGTTTACTGTACTTTGTTAATAGTTTAAGACGCGGGTTGCAAATGCGTGGAACTCTACTCCAAGAGTTTCATAATAACGTTAAGCTTGTCTGGGTATTTTTGTGTATTAATTTGACTGAAAATCGAATAGATTGATTTTGTAGAAATTTAAGACGTGGAATGTAAATATACGGTGCTTCACTCAAGGAGCTTTTTTAAATTTAGGGTTACGGAAGTCATTTGAAAGAAAAAGAAGCAACTAAGAAAGTAATTTATGTAAGTACCATTCCAAAAAACGATTATCTCGTTGAGTATAACCAGAAAGTGATATATTGTTACGATTTACTACTCCTGCGGTGTAAATATGAGTCTCGCTCCTTTTCCTGCTTACGCCCTCCTTCTCCAGAATGTATCGATAGCGCATTTAGGACTTTAAGACCGTAAGCAAGCCGAAAGAAATGCTTGCAGATATGTAACGTGGGTAATGGCACGTGAGCGATAACTGCCGTCATTGCGAATCGATTTCGAGTTTATTTGCAGCGCGGTACGCGCTTCCGTTTCCTGCCGTCGACTCTTCCTGCTTCCCCCGCCTCTTAAGATCCACCAAACGGCTACTTTCCTTTTGCCGCCGCCGCCAGTTCCCGCATACATCCTGAGCGCACGCGGGGTAGTCTTAAATTGATTTCGAACATAAATCTTCAACCTATTGACATTTAATGCCACTACGGAGCGACGCAATTCGACTTATTTAAAAAAGTGGATGATGGCGAAGGCGCCTCGTGACGGTGTTTGTATTCAGGCGGCGGCGACGGCAGTTGGATATGGTAGACGAAAGAGGTAGGAGAGCACATCGCTCGTTCGTATTTCACTGCGGCAGCGGAGAAGCGGCACCTACATCAGCGTCAAACAACTTCGCAGCGCGTAAAAAGTATAAAACGCATAGCAATCACCCCTTTAGCTACCGCCGCCCCCCGCGGATACCTCCTTCACTGGCAGTTGATGTTACCGAAGGCGGCAAACAGTGGCAAAGCGCTGGGAAGAACAAGAGGAGAGTGCATGAGAAACTGGCGCGCTGCAAAGACGTTGCATATTTTTCAATTCTATTGCTGCCCCCTTGAATTCACTCGCAGAGATCCCCACAGGGTGTTTGACGGAGGGGAGTGGCAATAGCTCGTTTGGCGGCGAATGATGTTGCCCATCATGTACGCCAGTGGCGCATTATTCAATTGCCGAGTTTTCGTACGTCTTCCATGGAAACTTTCATTGCGTGTTTCATTTAATATTCATACGGAATTATGATAACTTTGGCGATATTTTCACACAAATGTACATATTCTGTACACTTTTTCTTCTTATTTTCCATTTTGCCTTTCCCTAGAAGGGAAACTTAAATATTCCAAGTACGTTTGACCATAAATTTTAAATTAGAACTAACTTGAAACATTTGTGTTAGAAGTCAAGTCGCGGGTTATAAAGGAACAAGGAACTTTAAGGCGAGTATATGCATTTAGTTGATATTCTAAGTATGATTGACAATGTTATATCAAAATAATTTTATAGGAATTTAAAATGCAGACAAAAGGCAAAACACGTTTTTGATCATTTTTTGAATATGAATTAAAATGGGAAACGACGGGACTGCAGAAAATAGAAAAATTTATGAGAGTACATGAAAAAGTAGGATAATACCAACGACTCGTGAGATTGGCACGTACTCAACATTCCGTTTTTCCAATATTGAAGGACTATAAAATCGTAACATGATGTCCACTGCGAAATTTCCTCTTTTATATCGGTGTCGTTTGGAGTTCCCTGATTTTTCCTCATGTTAGAGGAGACATAAAGCACATTTCAAATATTTGTTTTGCTTGAATAAAATTGAATTAAAGTTTCAATAAATTATTGCAGGAAAATATATGTATACCAAATAATTACTTGGTAGAACGTGCGATTAATGGGACTAGGTACTGGGTAATGACGCGGATTGTAAGTACCACTCCACCTATAGAGCTATAAGAATAAAAATTCTTCAGATTTCATTTTAAAGTATATAAATGCATATTTCATATATTTATTTTCGTCCTTTCCTCGACTGCCAGGCCTTGAAACGATAATATGTCGCGGATTGTAAATATACAGAGCTGCACTAAAGGAACTGCAAGATAAACTAAACTTTACTTCATATTGTAAGAACTTTCAAGGACACGAAATGTATTTCAATTATTTATTTTTATGCATAGCGCAGTTAGCATGGCTTGGTTCGATAATATGGCGAGAGTTGTAAGTCCGCAGAGCTCCACTCAAGGAACTTTAAGAGAAAATACTTTTATATTGATAGTTCAAGTAGTTTACATGACAGAAACCATATTTCAAATATATACTTTCATGTTTTATTTAATTATCGCACCTTGATACGATATGACACGCATTGCAAATATGCGAAACCCAAAATTTGAAAATAATTTCCAAGAGTTTCCTTGGTTTCCCTTCAACCAATTTATATAAATTGTGTCAAAATATATTAAATTACCCCAGGAAAAACACCACCTTCTTCATGCAGATGAAACTTTGCGCAAGTTATTCGCGACGACGGATAATATCTCAAAGCACTTCAAGTTTTAAACGTCAAGGTGTGATGTGTGATGAGTTAAAGCGTTTCTCTACGGGCAAGACTATACCGACGGGTGAAGACGCTGCCGGCGTTGTCGCCACCACTCTGCGGTTTGGTTTATTTCCCCAGAGCCGGTGCCTCCATCCCTGGCGCCTCCACCAAACCTTCGCCGACGACATATGATCTCTCACATGGCAGTAACCTTCAATTTTCGGTGGCGGCGGACGCACATACAGCGAACGAGACGGGTGCTCATGTCGCGCCAAAGACAAACAGCGTACAATTTCGCACGGCACTTGTGGAAATTGTCATCGTTCCGGGATTAATGCG
The DNA here is from genome assembly GCA_027575185.1 of Mimaenictus wilsoni. Taxonomy (NCBI): domain Eukaryota; kingdom Metazoa; phylum Arthropoda; class Insecta; order Coleoptera; family Staphylinidae; genus Mimaenictus; species Mimaenictus wilsoni. The sequence goes on along the minus strand of JAODAC010042877.1, from coordinate 98,000 downwards.
CTTGTCAGGATTGTCGACTTGAGTATTTTGTCCACGACGCCTACGCAGGAAAACGTAAGTGAAATATGTCTAAACATGCTTAAAAAAAACTCTAACTATTAAGAGAATGAAAAATTTTGGAAAGTTTTTAATATATTGTTAAAAATTGGTCTATTATAGACGCGAGTGGTAAATTTCATGTATTTACAACCCGCGTCTCCACGTCACTAAAGAATTACACTTTTTTTTGTTTTTTTTTCTGATATATTAGGTATTTTTTAAACTAATTTTCGTAAAGATTTAGGTAGAATTAAGATTTAACAACTTCTATTTTATTGTTTCTGAAGTATTTTTTGAAAATTCCGACTTCATTGAAACAAAATTTTGAAAATGTTAGCGTTTTAGACTCCTTTATCCTATTTAACAATGAGTTATTGTTATTTTTCGGTGGTAAAATGTTAAAATGGGCGGAAAATGCGAACGACTTCATCGGAATCGTCGCATTGTTATCCGGACTTAACTCTGGGCGACTGGAAAAACTGTGGAAAGTGGGAGAAAAGCGCTTCCCAGTTCGAGAAAGAGGCGAATAAAACGCTCGAATGATGCGCAAACGATAAATGACAATATACGAACAATCCATGGAGTTAAATTGCGTTTGCAGTCCAAGTGAAAAAGGAGTGGTATTTCTTTGCCGCCACCGGCGGCAAACAGTCGAATACTGCGCCGCTGGTGGCTGTTTTTGGTGGAGGCGCCAGTCTACACGACAGGACGTAGATATTTATCTGTGGTTTTTGTGCCGTGTTACGAAAAGAGCCGCCCTTTTTTTTCGCAGACATTTTTTCGTAAACCGATTCGACAATAATTTAAGCGTTGGTATATTTTTATGATGTATAAATCGTGTTTCCAGGAACAATTGTCTCTTGCTTTTTTCTATTTGCAATCTTAGAGATGTTATTGTGGATTTTATATTTTCTTTGATGAATGGAAGGAGTTAGAGTGAGAGCAGGTCTGGTTCCTGAATAGCTTGATGGGGTCGGAGAAATCGACTCAACCAGGGTACGTGGTTCTAGAGGAAGCGGACAGAATAAGCATGAAAGGGGAGCGGTTGCAAGTGTGGTAAGATATGAGGAAAGATTGGCGCGAATGGGGAATGAAAGGTTAGTTAGGAAGGTGTAGCAGCAGGGGGTCTAGTGAGTGGATGGTTAGGCGAAGGCGGGCGTATGAGGAGGTGGCGGTGGTTGAAGAGATGTGGGCGGAGCAGGTGTCAGTGGAGGAAGCGGTGAGGAGGAGAAGTCGAGGAGCAGGTAAGACAAGAGAACAGAAATCTAAAACCCCGGGTACGAAAGGGTACAGGTTATCGGTAGGAGGCCCTGGTACTTCTGCTGGCAAGGGCTAGGTGTGGCTCAGAGGAGAGAGGTAGAAAGGTCTGGATGGGGCAGGAATTCACGAAATGAGTATTTTGTATAGTAGGGGTGGATACATGCGAGCATCTTGCAAAGGACTGTGGAGGATTGAAGAAGGAATGGTTAGGGTCCCAAGGAAGAGGAGGGAATATTGTCGGAAAATGACTGGAGGCCTGGCTGTCATCACAAAAATAGTGTTTGAAAAGAAATTGAAGAGGGGGATGATAATTGTACTGTTATAGATACAGTTATGTTAAGTTATACTGAGGCTGGAATGCCAATAAAGTAAAATAAAATAAAATAAAATACACTTTTCTTTGCGTAAGAATTTTTAGAATTTTATTTTTAGAAGTAAAAAATAAATGAATATAGCAATTTAACATCTTATTTACTTCTATATTTCAAAATAGTTAGTAATATTTACCTAACTTATGCCCATTGAAGTAAACACATAATTCTAAAATGTTAAAATCGTTTCTAGACTTTAATATTCGGCGTAAAGCTCACTAAAACAAGAAAACATCGAAAATATGAAAATAACAGCGAAGGGCTTAACGTCATTTACCAGCCACCGTTGCTGTCCGCCCGCTGTTCACAGCCGAGGCCCCTTTTAATGGTTTATAAATATTCATTAGTCTGATATCGAAAAGCATGAAGCATCAGCTCGAAGCATCGAAGCATCGACGAGGCCAAAGATGAAGGCGTACGAGAGAAGGAAACACACCGAGCCCAAAAAGCAGCAAACAAGGCACAAAATACGCTGATGGCAAATTACCAAATTTTCTCGTTATTTACTCGCTTGGGTTTTGCATCCGTGTCCGAAAACACACACCCACTTTCTCTCTCTCTCTTTCGCTCAGTTCCACTCAAACAAACCCTGCTTCCCAGCTTACTGGCAACCATCGAATTACAATCGGAATGCTCTTCGGAAACGGGGGGGGGGGGTTGAGCCCCCGAGTCCGCGTGGAATAGCTGCATTCCGTGCGCTATTCCACAATCGGTTCGAAATCTGTTTAATCTTCCGCCCATCTGGCAAACAAACTTTTTGTAGCCGAATGCAAAGCGATCCCTCGTCCTGTGTCCGGTACCCAAAATCCGAGAGAATACTAGATGCTAGATTCCAGATTCTAGATTTTAGTCCTAGACTATTTGCGTGCAAGAACAGCTAATTCTCTGCAAATTTCAAATTGTAAATCTAGCAATTATACTAATGAACTTTTTTCTAACAACATCGGCATCCCTTTTTAGCTAATCTGCTAGGAAATTGAAGTTTTAGATTAGTTTGATTACAAAACTGTTTTACTTGGTTTAAACGTATTGTTATTTATAGAATACAGTGTGAAACATGATAAAAAAATGCATAAACACAAGGAAACATAGTTTTGAGACATTCCCCGAAACGCCATCTTTGTTCCAATCTGGTCTTCTTATTAGTATTGGAATTATTCACCCTTATCCCTAACAATATTTAGACGTCCTCGGCACCGATATCGGAGTTTCAATTTTTGAACTTAAATATTGTTTACAATTTTTGGGAATGACATAATCACAATAATTATGAATAATGATCATAAAAATGTAGATTTACTCCGACAATGATTATTGCCGGAAGTAGAAATAAAATTACCAACATTACAAATGTTGAAACGAGGCAATAATCCATTTGGAAAATTTGGCATTTTACAATTTCACTAAAAATAAAATTAAACAACGCTCTGACCAATAAAATGCACCCCACCCCATTAACAACATTAAATTACTATGTACAAAAAATTCCATTTTCACGAAGTTTATTAACCCATACGAATATAATGAACGATTTCCACTTTTATAAGCTCTGAATTTTATATTATCAATGAAATAGCGTAAAAAGTTCGCCACAAAAAAAGCTAATTACTTAAAATTGAAATTGCCAACATTCTCCACTAATTCAGCGAGCGCAAAACGGAATTTCCCCCCCTGAAAATATTTTGGTATGTTATGCGGGCACATTGATTCGGGCACAACTTCTGTTTTGACACGCCGCCACCAGCCTGCTGTCAGCCACCGCCGCCGCCACCACGTTGGAAATTTTCCTGGAATTCGCGCTAATGAAGCGCGCCGCATTTCATAATTCACATTATTCACGCGTGTGCAGCAGGCCGCCATCCTGCTACGTCAAAAACCTCTATTTCTCCTCTAAATCTCGTCCTACGGCGGCCTCCCACCCTCCTCCCTCTGACCCCCGATAAACCTGCTGCCTTCAAATAAAGGCGTCCTGCAGCCACCGCTGTGCGTTAGTCAAATATTTCTCCCAGTAAAATGCATATTTTCCCCTAGCCTGGGCGTCCCGCGTCCAAACCGCAAAAATTAATTATATCACACGCTAATTTGTCATTGATAATCGATGCAGATCTGTAGTAAATGAGCGTGAAACGTGCGGTGAATAAATATGACTCTAATTTGTATACAATGCTCATTTAATCGCTTTGTGCGTATTTTGTATTTTGAGTGCATTTAGAGTTTTCCAAATTATGACGCGGGTTGTAAATAAGCGGAGCTCCACTCCAAGAAGCTTAAGTAACCTTTTAAAACAAGACAACAACCTATATAAACTAGCATTTTTAGATTAACATGAAAATCAGTTACCTGAAAGTTAGACTATGAAATATGAATAATTATAGAAATAAAAATAAAAACGTGAGGTGAATAAATAGGACTCTAATTTGTGTACAATGCTCATTTAATCACATTGTGCATATATAAATAATATTTGGAGTATATTTAGAGTTTACCTAATTATGACGCGGGTTGTAAACACGCGGAGCCCCACTCCAAGAAGCTTTAATAACCTTTTAAATCCAAGCTACGCCCATATATAAATTAACATCTTATATTAACAATAAAATCATTTTCCTGGAAATAAAACAATCAAATTTGAATAATTATAGAAATGAAATTAGTCTAACTAGAGATTTTAGACACACGTGATGGCATCGTTATGTTGTTGCCGCCACGAAACGCGAAACAACTTCAAATAGCCCAAGGAAGATGTGCGAATTGAACAAACTTGCGCTTGTTTAGGGAATCGAAGAGTAAAGTTGCGGAAGCGAGGCTTGTGCAGAGGGCCGCTGTTGGCGGCTGGTGGTGGCGGCTTCGGCAGAGATGTGCGGCCGGATGTATGTGTGCGGCTGTAGCTCTCACACATGCGCTACCGGCGCCTCCACTAAACCTTTGCCCGGCCACACTAACCCCATATCCTACAGCCACTCATCCAGTTTTACACACCCACACAAACACAAACACTCATCCACACGCGCATACATGCACAACGACACACATTCATATGTATACATGTAATCATGTATACATAAACACACAAACAGCCACGTACGCAAACTTTGATTACACGATTAGTCTGTTAACTGATGAGCGGGTAAATTCACACAAATTATTGTCTTCATTATATTCTAATTTCCACTTGATATACTTTCCCAGCAAAATTCCAAAATAAAAGGTTATCTATCTACTTTCCCAGCACATGGGGGTTAATTAACCAATCAACAGTAGGTCTATCTATCAGTTTATCAGAATAAAGATTAGATGATTAAATGGATTCAACATCAATCAAACATCAATCTTATTTTGCGTTTTAGTGGAGTTAAATATGGATTTATTATGTTTAACTTTCATTGAAGCGCTTAACTACTTATGATTTTTCATGATTTTTTCTCGATTGCTATATGTTAAGTCACTTTAAATTATGGATGACATTTTAATGCATAATTCATATTCACAGTTATTTTTAACTAAAAACTTTATTTTAGGTATAACCGACACCGAACGGTAAAAGGTCCTTTTGAAAATATTTTAGGTATAAATGAATTCCTCGTTTTTTGAGTTCTGAGTTTTGAGCTTTGCGTACACTCTATCGTCCGTACTTTTGATCAAAATTAAAAATACAATAATTATTTGTGAGGAATGTAAAATTGGCTTGAATATGACATTGAAAATTTTTAAGAAATAGGTTAAATTACATGATTTTATTGAGTTTAGAATGAAAAATGCAACTTTTAACTAAAAATGCGACTTAAAATACGAAAAAAATGTAAATATATGCTTATCCAAAAACAATTGACGTCATATTCTGAATAATGTAATTATCTGTAAAATAAACTTTTGCTCGGCCTAATCGGTTTAATAGATTTTTTTAAATCCTTTTTCCGATAAAAATTCGAATTAAATATACATAAATAAATATAAATATATATGTAGACATAAAGCAATTGACGTCGTATTCTAAATAATTTAATTGTCTATAAAATGGGCATTTCCTCAGTTAAATTGGTTCAGTAGAATTTTCGGAATCGTGTACGCAAAATGAAAAATAATGTTCGGGATATACACGTTAAATTACTTTCGTAAAATTATAATCGATATTTTAATCACTTAATATTACTTTTCTAAAAAATAGAATGGCAAATATTCACCTATTTAGAGATAGTTTTATTAATGCATCTTTCAAGTAGAAGTATTAAATTTATAAGGTGTTTTAGAGGCATTTTCTGACTCTTCTGCTGTCAAACACTGTCCCAGAGAAGAATAAAAGTCCAAAAGGATGAAAAAGACTAAAAGAAATTAAACGTCAAACTAATAGCTTTTATTGTTGCAAGATCGTTGTATTGTGCGAGCGTGTGTCAGGCTGTCATGTTGTCATGTTGTCAGTCTCCTGCTGGTTTTATAATGCCAGCATTACACCCGCAGGTGGTTTACCGATTTCGCTTATTGGTAGATTAATTTGTGGCTCCAACAAAACACGCCAAAAATAATTTGGCTAAATAGTTTCTCAATCTTTTTTTCTTTTACAATAATATCAGAAATACAACATTAAATTAACAAATTAAATGTACTAAGAAACCTTTAATAACTTTATTTGCAGAGGTGATTGGCAAATTTAAGTGTTTTTTTTTACAATTTTCAAATTATCGCGATCATAAAGAGCGAAATATTTAATTTATTATCAATTATGTAATAAAAAGTAATATGCCTAAAATATTCTCAATAAACCGGTTGATCATAATATTTATAAATAGCTCCGTTTATGGGCATTTAGTTTTTTTGGTCTAGTCGGGATATAAAGGGGTATAAAGTAACTAAACGCAATTCTGGTTCATATTTTGATATTTCGCCCATCATTCAACTTGATTTATAATCCGACATCGCATGTTTGGGATTACATTATGCTCGTTACATTGCGGGTCATAATGTAGCGAAATGTGGAGAAATTAGGGTTGGATGTCGATGATTATATTCGCATATTTCCCCTCACGAAGACATAGACAGCCGAAATAACGATTGTATCGATTACACACGGTCGGTGATGCACAAATGGATGGTACGGGGTTTACCGGCGGGCTTAACCTCTCTATGTTTATCTATTATTATTTGTACATTATTGGGGTACATTTAATAGTAGGTAAATTTAGTGTATTCGGTGATGTTCCAAAGTTGGGGATGTATTCTCCAATGTTCTTGGGGATTATGAGGTAATTTGTCGGAATTAGAGTGAAAAATAACGCGGGTTGTAAATATATAGAGCTCCAATTTAGGAGTTTTTGGAGTATGTTGATACGCAAGACAGGAAACATGACAAATTTACAGAGATTGTGCAGAAATTTGAAGATTTTGAGTAAATGTCGCGGGTTTAAATGTACAGAGCTCCACTCAAGGAGTTTTATGAGTTTAGGTCTGCGAGTAATACCTAAATCAATGACCATGTATTCGCTGAATTTATGTAGTAATTGCCGCTGATTGTAAATACAAGAAACTGCACTTAAGGAGTTACAAGAGTTACCGAGTTATATGAATTACAGAGATTATGTAGAAATTGAACTTTTTTGTAATGACGCGGATTGTAAAAGTACGAAGCTCCACTCAAGGAGTTTGTGAGATTCATTCAGTGAATAAAACGAGTACCAATCGTCACAAATGCTGATGTGCAATTTGAACAAATGTTTGGTGAGTTTCACTGAAGTAGTTTTAAGAGTTTTAGTCGACGAATAATCCATGGATCAATGACCACAAATTTACAGAGATTAAATTGGTAAATACAAGAAGCTCCACTCAAGCAGCTTTAGAGATTTTTAGTAACCGACAACATTTTTATACAATTTGCTACGGAATTAAGAAAAAAAAGTTAGACATTTTCTAGTGGAACGGACTGTTAGAGTGTTCATTTAAGAAAAGCAGCATTCATCCCTTGGCTTGACTTAAATTCCCTCTCACACTTTCCACTTTCTACTTTCTATTTCCCACTTTCCATTCAACAAAGAGTCGACCCCCCGACCAAGTCAAAACTTGACTTCAAGACTTGTTTTCACCCGACATTCATTCGCAACGAGTTGCAACCTTTTTGTTCTTAGCGGTCTGCCCGAAAGTCCCCCGCCATCACACTCATTCATTATCTAATACGACGTCGAGTTAATGTCTTGACATGCAAAATCTTCTAATTCTCCCTTCGCCATTCGCCCATCCGCCCTTTCGTGACGTTCACTGGCCGCATACAAAAGCGCAAAAATGCAAAATCTGACACAACCCCATGAAACCACAATAACATTGCTCCAACAAAAAGCTTCGCCGATCTAACGAGTGCTGATGTTGCTCGTGTAATAGCAAGGAAATGAAGATACAGAACACAGGATGAGAATGATTAATTCGGAAGGGTTTGAGTTGATGAGCTGATGACGCTGTCGTTGGAAGAAGATAGCTATCCCCATGGAAGGATAAGGGTAGGAGTATTTATTCGAGAAATCGATGTCGATGTTTGGCTTTAGCTTGTAGCGATATTTTGATATTTTGTTTGCTTCGTTCGTATTCGCTCTTCGATTCGTCGGCGTCAGCAGCTAGAGGGCACGAAAGCAAAACTAGCACTCATCAGCTTCCGATACCCCCTTTATTAATGCTTTTAATTCATTAAAATATTAATTAATATTCTCAACTGGAAGAGCACGAGCGGGCGTAAATTAATCAAGTCAGCAAAAGTTTGCCTAGTCAAGAGGAAGAAGCAGATGTCGGATGTTGACAAGTGCCCTCACATATTTAATTGAATTATTGTTGTTTCTTAGTTGATAATTTTGTTAGTTGGTTAGTTTAGGTTTTATATAGTAATTTTATTGAATTTATGTATTTTTAACGTTCCATTCCATTAGGACATATCTAACATCTTCTCAAATTTGAAAGAAACAAAAAAAAGACAAAAATGTCTTAGGCTCATTGAGTGGAGCTCCCCGTATTTGTAATTTACGTTATTTAACTTTTTTCAAATTTGTACAGAATCGCTGTACATGTGTGTTAAATCTAGAAAGGAATAGAAAATTTACTATAAGGAATCTTAGAAAACGTGCTAAATGAAAAATATCCTCCAAATTCCTCCAAAAAATGACGCGGGTTGTAAAGTTAGAAGCATAATCACTCAAAAGCGATATTCTTCCTGTCTTAATCCTAGAAGCCTATATTTCTTCCTAAAAAAGCAAATGTGTTTAGATGAAAATAACATAAATACACGACATTTGCAGGTCTGTAGCGATTTTAAATAAGTAGTACAGGTCCTACAATGACTTTATGCGAAGCAGGAACTCTTCTTCTTCCATTTTGAGCTGAGACAATTGTGATATGTATAATAGTTTAGTCGGAAAATGACTTTCTCCCAACCATGTTTTTTCCAAATTTATTTTAAAACGTTATTATTGGATGTGGTAATTTTGAAAGGCTATAGCGCCCTTATAAGATGTCCTACAGGTACAAGGAAGCCCTTATTAGATAAGGATACTGTTCTTCTATCATTTTCCGTTGACAAAATTGATATATCTTTACTAATTTAGTCGAAATATTCAATTTTCTATAAAGTTTTCCGATTATTAATCCATAAATCCGAAAATGTTCACAAGAGAAAAAAATCTCTAAAAAAAATTAGACGAGGGTTGAAATTCAGAAGCGCTCAAGGAGCGTTATTTGTTCTATACAAATCCGCAAACATTTTTTCGCCGGTTGTAAATTCACAGAACTCTAGGATTCATTCTTAAAGTTAAACCTGGAATGTTATTTAAAAATTTTATATAAAAGCAAATAGAAAATTTCCCCGAAAATAGAGCACCATTTTTTTTTAGTAAATCTATCTGTGAGGTTGGAAACCAGTTCACATTAAGTAGTTTTAAAGTATGCTGAAGGCGATAAAAACAAAGATAAAGTTTTAAGATTTAAAAAACTTTTTTAGTCTTGTTATTAGGTATATAATAGTTTAATAAACCTGAACGTTACTTACGTACATCAGACATGTTGGACTAAGCCTCTTCGCCTAATACTTTATTTAGTTTTAGAAAGTCAACTTTTAATCCTCCCCCAAGTAGATTAAAACGAAATGTAAATGAAAATTTTAGTGCAAGAAATACGACCAACTTATAAATTCCACTTCACTTGTTTATTATTAAAAAGGTAATCCGAATTTTCTCGTATACACTCTAATATACACTCCCTCGAAACTCAGAAACATAGTTTTAGTTTGAGTAGCTTAACGCAGAAGCGAAACAAAACACGCAAAAAAATGAACTCTCTCGTTCAACAGAGCGCGAGCAGGAAAAAAAACTCATTAAGAACCCAGGAAATTTCAGCGGGGGTTAATCCGTTTCTTTGTCATCGCTTTAATAAAATTGCACGCTGTGCACAATAAGTCGGCGTCGCTGTCGTCCTCCGTCGTCAACGCGAGCAAAATGGCACAAAAACATCAACAATGACAACGGGAACGGCAACAACTCGCAGCAAAATCAACGACAACTGTTTTAACTCGCTCTCGTTCAGAAAATGCGCGACTATCATTGCATTGCGCTGCGTAAACTTGTTTAAAATAAGTTTTAAAAAGCATTCGAAGTCAATTCGTGCGATTGTCAGTCATTGTAGAGCGTCGTAGTCATGCAATGCGAGTCATCGTAATTTCTTTTATTGAAGCGCAACGAGATGATTTGACTTTTTGACAGTTTGCAGACTGCAGATTGCGATGGGCACCTGAGAGAAGCTTGGGATAACGAGGATAATTCGCTTTGCGAAGCGTATTCCCATTCCCCACAGACACAATTGAGAATTTTACATAATTATACAAAAACAAGTCAATTTGTGCGGTTACTGTGGCCGTCACATAGGCACAGGATGCAATTTGCTCACACCTTGTTTGCTGGCTCGGCTCCCGGCCTTCGACTCTGGTGCGTCCGTCCTAGTTTTGCAAATTTGCGTTCCGTCTTTTCGCAGAAGGCGGAAGGAAAAGCTGTTTTTCTTGGCCGAATTTCGCTTTGTTTCAGAGCTCATTAAACCGTTAGGCCTCGAGTGCCGGAGGGCTGCGGGCCAAAGAAAAGGAAACTAGCTATTTTTAATTGGAGGGCACTCAGCGTTGGGCAATTAACCTCTTAATCGGTATGTAATCTGTTTTAAATGGGAAGCAGGGCAATTATTATGTCTTTAAGTGTTCATTTTTGAAGGTTAAGGATGATATATTCTTGGGTTTGATCTTTTATGCAACTTATATAAGATATATAAGTACATATCTTAACATAAATTACAATGGAGAAATACATGTCTTTAGTGACGCGGGCTGTAAATGAACGGTGCTGTACGCAGAGAACCTCAGGATTCTTAAATCTAAAAAGTTAATTAAGTTTAATATCAATAATCTAAAAAATCAAAATGAGAAAATATTCCCATAAAAGTATATGACGCGGGTTGTAAATTCACGATGCTCTAAGAAATTTGAAGAAAAATGGAGAAATTCATATGTCTTATGAGACTCGGGTTATAAATTAACGGGACAGCACTCAGAGAACTCCAAGATTCTTCAATCTATAAAGTTAAATTAGTTTAATATCGATAATCTCAAAAAATCAAAATGTGAAAATATCCCCATAAAAGTATATGATGAGTATATGACGTTGTAAATTCATGAAGCTCTAAGAAATTTAAAGAAAAATGGAGAAATTCATTTGTCTTATGAGACGCGGGTTGTAAATGAACGGGGCTGCACTGAGAGAACCCCAGGATTCTTCGATAATCACAAAAAATCAAAATGAGAAAATGTCCCCTTAAAAGTATATGAAGCGGGCATCACACCATTTTTAGATTTTAAATTTGAAAGTGAAAACTTTCAGCCTAAAAAAATGAAATAAAAGAATATCCTCATGATAATGAATTACGACACGGGTTGTAAATTCACTTATTCTTCTATTTTAGAGAATTCGTCCCAATTTAGAGAAATTATTCTCAAAATTTTATATTTTCAAGAAATATTTTTTTGGGTAGTTTTCAGTATTTTTTTAAAACAAAATTTAGAAAGTTAATTAAAATGTACTATTATTAATCTCAGAAAATTCTCAAAAAAAGGAAATATCCCTATGATTGATTACACTATTCGAGGCGAAACTTTTTCGAAACAAAAGCTGTATTTCCGCACGTTTGTCGTTTGCGTGAATAATAGCTAATTATCGCAACGCTGTTGGCTCCACACGGCCACAGCCGGCAGCTATGGCGGCGGCGGAGGCAGTGAGAGAGGAAATTCAAAAAGTTACTCACATTCGACGTCGACGATGATGCGCTTGCTGACCGACGGCGGAACGCCGTTCGTCGCGATGCACAGATAGGCGCCCATCTCCGTCCGGCTAATGCGCGTCAAGTTGAGCTGGTCGCCGTCGTACACGTTCACTGAAATCAAACATACAAGAGTTGAAGGTTGGTTGCCGGTGTGGTGGTAGAGACGGTGGCAGAGAAAACAGACACATTTGCAATCAGTACGCCATACATCTGCACGCGGGGGGCGATAAATTAACGGCCGTTGGCCAGCCATCTATTTATTACCACCGCGGCGGCGTTGGTGGTGGGGGCGCCGGACACGCGTAAGATTAAAGACCGTTGGGATTGTGCAGCGCAATGAACGGGGGAGGAGTGGTTTTGGTACATGTATAGAGGGAGACATATGGGAGATGTGGAGATGGATATTCTCTGCTAGCCTGAAAAGGGGGACCGACAAGATAAGTTTAATGAGAATTTCCACGTGCAGCACAGGGAGTAGGATGTACTGATCTTTGATTATTGATAATTTAATTCAATTTCCGGACGTTTTTCTTTGATTCCCTTGGGGATATTGGCAAAATTGGATTTAGTCAATGACAAAATCAGTTTTTGATAATCTAAGACGTTCTAATCTATGATCAATAACGCTAACAACCTAAAAAACCTCTACAAAGGCATGAAGCTACACTCAAAGAGTTTTTCTTGGTTTACCAACAGAGAAACAGCGCTTATAGATACATAGTTGAGGTCCAAGAATGTAGGACGCGGGTTGAAAATCACAGTAGCAAATTCTCGGAGCTCCACTTAAAGAGCTTTACGAAGATTGACAGCGATTATACATTTGAAATATGACAATTGCTGCGGAAACAAAGGAACAGTCAGAGAGAGGCTATTACAAATTTGACGGTAGCTGAGGTGATAGTTAACAATATTTCATATTAAGACACGGGTTGTAAACTGGTAAAGCTCCACGTAAGAAAATTTACGAAATTTACCCACGGAAAAACAAGATTATATTCAGAATATGGCAATGACTGAGGAGCTCCACGCAAGGAGCTTTACTGAGTTTACCAACGAAGAATCATCAATGAAACATGCGAAATATGAGAGTGTTTATTCTCAGGCACTCTGCCTGTAATACATTTTTAATTTAATTGTCACGGGTTGTAAAATCTCGGAGCACAAGTCAAAGAGCTTTACTGAGTTTGCTAGCAAAGGCACAATAATCGCGCCTACGCATTATGATCGTGGTTGCGGATCTGATATATATTATTTGGTATTAGTTGGAACATGTTGAAAATTGACGGAGCTCCACTCAAGGTTCTTTACAACATTTATCAGCACCGAAACTGTGATCACATACTTGAAATTTACAGTGCCTAATGATACAATACATATTTCGGTATTAGTTGACGCGGGTTGTAAATGCACGAAGGTCCACTCAATTCGGGGTAAATTAGTTATTTCAATTTTTCAAACCGCAATAACTCAAAAACTATTATCTTAATCAAAATTTTATTAGAATAAGCTTCGCTATATTATTTCCTAAAATTATCTAAAATTAATATTTCCATATATTTACCTACGACTGTATTGCTGTAATTAACAATACACTTTTATTCCTCTATATTATGATATAAATAAACTTTATTTCAGTTTTTACTACTAACTTCCCAGAAACTGTGATCACACATTCGAAATATACAGTGGCTGAGAATACATTATTCAATATTAGTGGACGCGGGTTGTAAATGCATAAAATTCCACTCAATACGGAGAACACTGTTTATTTCAATTTTTCAAAACGCCATAACTCAGAAACCATTACCGCTGGTACGAACCGCACCCGATCCACAACAAAAATACACAGGGGAGAACACGTCTTACGGTCACTTACGATCGGTGGCAACTGAATTTTTTGTAAAAACGAATTTCTGAGGAAATGCCTGAAAGCCGATTTTAGATAACAACACATAACGACCAAATCATATCTGTTCCCATGATAAATATTGTCCGCTCCGTCGGTTCATAACAACCCCAATCAAAATTTTATAAGAGAAACTTTGGCTTCTAAATATCCTAAATTATTTAAAAATTACATTTCCATAAATTTATCTATGACCGTACTGCTGTAATTAACAATAAACAATTTTATTCCCCTACTTTATACCAGAAATTAAACATTATTTCAGTTTTAATTACTAGAATTCCAGATAATCTGCAAATAAAATTACTAGGAAATCAGACTAAAAATCATTTCATTAAGGCAAATGCCATTAATTTGGCTGCGCTGGGCATTAAGGTATTACTACCGCAATCGTTAAAATAGTTACGGTATTGGTTGGGTTTCAATTTGAGGTCAAATTGCATCGAAATAAAGCGCATGCATCTCAAATTAAATCCGAATGGAAATGTTAATTAACGCACCTAATTCACTAGGGCCGGGGAACACACAACCGTGCTCCAACCACCAGCAGAGCCGCCGAGTATCACGTTAACAATCTCCGGGTCATCTAATAAGGTCGTAATGCTTGCATCATGACCTAGCCCTAACCCCGTCAGGTTCATACTCGAAGCATGGTGGTGTTGTATGTAGGTTGACCTCTCGTTAATAATTCAAAAACATAAATTTTAACGCAACAATTAAAGCAGCCAGAGCTGCGAATACCGCGCCGCAACAAAACGTGGCCCACACCGCATGTATATTCAATGTTGTGTGTTGCCACCCCTTTTTGCATATGCACATGTATGAATGTGTATATATGTGTGTCTATATAAATGTGTGTATAGGTTATAGGTGTAAATGTAGGCAGTAGGTGTGACTATAGATGTAAATGTGAGTAGGCGTGTGTGGCCGGCGCGCAATTAAAACCCAATTACGCCATAAACCGAATTTGATACGGTGCCTAGGTGTGTTTGGGGGTGTTTGCGTAAATTTGTGGTATGGTGGTAGGTTAGGGAAAGAGGTAACAGAGGAAAGAGGGCTTTGGAGGGCGTAGTAGAGGGCTGTAGGACCGTAGAACATGCGAAAACAATGCTCGTAATCTGGCGCGTCAGCGCGACCGGAAGATTTGCGAGCGCGTTACATTTTTCTACTTTATTCGCCGTTGCTTGCCCTCCAGTGGTATTTTTGGGATGCAGATAAAAATAATTTAGAGTCCCAGTCGTAGCGTAACCACGACAAAATACGCTCGGTTTCTTCACCCGGCAAACGGGAAAGTACTCTCGACACCGACGCCTCCACCAAACCATTTCTAAATTTCTGGTGGAGGCGCCGGAGTTTGTGGTGTCGTACGCCAAAGGTGCGTGTGTTTTTTTTTGAGGTAAAGCTTCCTTGGACATTTTAATCTATTGAAATGAAATATAATATGTAAGCAAGAAATAGCAGATGGTTTTGCGTAGGAGGGAGTGAAGTTGTTGGTTTTGTGCGTGTCTTTTGAGGATTTAGGTTTTTCTATAGAAGTGAAAGGAAAAATGGTGAAAGGGAGGAAGGGAGAGAAGGTGAAAGGATATAAGTTGTCGTTTGGGAATTGTCATATGGTTAAATTTTATAATATATGTAATGATTTCAACTTTTATCTTCTTTTCTTTCTTAATTATGCAACTTGTACAACATTTTTGAATACTTTGTTTGAGCACCATGTCTCGAAAATATTACCTGAAAAGTTCCTGGTCAATTCGACGAATCGTTTTCGAGACATTCCGGTTTTATTCAATAAATATCTCGAAAAGAACCGTTAGTGAATGGAAATATTCGGTTTAAATTGATTGTAAGAATTTTTAAAATCGCAATAACTCAAAAATTATTAACTCAAACAAAACTTTAGAAGAGTAATTTTCGTTTCAAAATTACGTAATTTACATTAAATCAATAAAAATCACATCAAAATAAATGTTTGTAATGCGGTTCGAAGGACCAATTGTTAAAGGAATGATATGTATTAATTTTCGATCCAGATTTTAAGATAACTAATATAATATACTGATTTAATTTAACAAAATTAATAAAATTAGTTAACACACAACGAAATTTTACGAAATTTTATGGAATTTGGAAAAAAAAAATAGGTCACATCAATGGAATTAAGAGTGCTGCCGAATTTTAATAATAGGCTTAATAATAAAAAGTAAAGGCTTTCTAATATTAAATTAGAAATAATTAATGAAAATCTAAATTAATATGAACATGACATCGACATGTCTCTCCTGTTTATTGTTTATCATTCGGGTGAAATTGAGAGCAACGACGAGGCGGCGCGAATTTTGGAGGCGGCGGAATTGAAAGGGCCCTCTCCTCTCGCGTTTTATCTGCATAAATGATAACGTCCGCCCGGAGTGCGGGTGCATGTATTCACACACACACCATGTCACATTTCCATGCGAATCTATATCTACGTGTACCTATATTCATACAGCAGTGCGTTGTGGGTGTGTGTGTGCAACTGGCACAGCATGAATATGCCTCGGAATATGAGAGACTGTGAGGGTGGCGGGAGGCTGCATGCCGCCGCTTCTACGTTAGATTAGCCGCTGCAATATTTAGCAGGCTGCCAGCCAAAATAGCCGGGTATCTTTAACATTTCAAAACCTCGCCCGGCACCTGTACCATTCGGAAAGATCCCTTCATGCACCTCCTGAAAAACTTAGTGGTGGATTTTCATTTTGTTAGTGCCTTTTTATATTGTACACGATGCGATTTTCTAAGGGGAGTTGAAAGATATAGAGGTAAAATTAGAAGTTCACAAGATTTTTATGTTTAAAAAAGTTGATTAGAGCTAATTTGAGATTTTGAGGCACTTACTAGATAATTGTGTGCAGGCATATCGTTTTTTAACAGGAAATGATATCTAAGCCCTCATTTATATACGTCACGATATGCTAGCTATATAAAAGTGGCCTCGAATTTATCTTATAATCAATTTCAATCACCCAATCCGCGAGTGTGAGGATACAAATTGGATTTTCATGGATTAATTAACATTTAAGGCCACTTCTGGATCAATTAATCCATAGTTTTGTGTTTGCAACTAGCTTTTTCAAGAATTACTTACAGCTAAGTCCTCTTTTATATAAGATTTGATATGCCAGCTATATTAAAAAGACCTTAAATTGATCTAACAATCATTTTTCAATTACACATTCCGCGATGAAGACACGAATCGGTTTATCAGCTATTTTATGCTAGATATATAAACCGATATGCTAGATATATAAAAGAGGCCTTAAATTCATCTAACAACCATTTTTCTATCACATAAACCGCGATTATCATGATACAAATCGGTTTTTCAGGAAGATATTAAGGCCTCATTAATATGCACTACGATATGGTAGCTATATAAAAGAGGCCTTAGAACAACTTAACAATAATTTCCTTTAATAAAATAGCAAAACCCATTTCCAACAAGGGACACAAGGTACTGGCATAAATTTCAGGTGCACTAATAAAGGCGCGGTTTTCATAGGGAGAGTTTCAATCGAAGTACATTTAATCGAATTGCTTAATATCGACGTTAGACGCGTTGGAATTCGGGGGATCCCATGGCGCAATGGTCGAACGTGAAAGTTCTGGTTGTGTGTGGGTGTGTGTGTGGGTGTGTGTGTGGGTGTGTGTGTGTGGGTGTGTGTGTGGGTGTGCGGGGGAGTTAATTAAAGACTTCTTGGACGTGAGGGTGCCAGGGCCTCCCTGCTTCCTGCATGTCTTCTGTAGTCTGAGTTTGTATTCGCACAATCTACATTCATCTACTCAAGGAAGTGAAAGAGATGGAGTATGAGAAAGGGGGATGGGTAGAAGGAGAGTGAGGGAAAATAGGGGCGCTCAGGGGAAAGCGAAGGAAACGGGGGTAGTTCTAGTTGTGCAGAAGCTGACGCTGGGTGCAGTCGACATACTATTGTCCCCATTTCTGCTTACTATTCACAGCTACCATCCGCTTTCCTACAGGCATTGCTACGCAATTATCTGCATCTTTGGTGCTCGACTATGATTGTGCTCAACTATCTTCGCGCTAAATAATTAACTTTGCTTTGACTGTCGCCTGCTATTTAGGTTTACTTGAGCTTTTAATTGTTGTTTTGCGCTATTATAGAGTTTTATTTAATTTTCACACCTTTAGAAGTCAAATTTTTATAACTAAACTTGGGGAGTAAACTGGTGAATGCGAGCTGAATTTCGGCGACAAATAGCTCTGAAAGGAACAGTGAGATTTTAAGCTTTCCTTTTATTATATGTGTTATGTGTATAGGATATTAAAACAAAATTAATTTATCCCTATGTGGGATATTTAAAAATGTTTGAACAAACAACCTAAAAATATTCGCTGCACTATTCCACACTATCCCACATTACATTACACTATCTCATATGACTTTACTTTATTCCACACTATCCCCTACACAACTCCAAACTATTCACATGACTCTACACTACTCCACACTATCCTACATGACCCTAAGCTATTCCACACGAAACTATATTAACCCTCACATCGCTACACTATAGTAGTCGACCCAGTAATAGTCCTGTACACGGCTCTTCACTATCCCACACACGACCTTACACTACTTCACAAACTAGCTTGCCCACAAACTAGCCTCCTTACGATCAAAGTCTACTATACACTAAACCACACCACACTACACTACGACGCAAGACACTACCAACTCTACACTATCCTTACATGACCCACAATACTACATACAGGCCCACACGACCATACACTACTCGTTATGGAAGCAACATTACCCAACCCGACCGTAGACTACTACACACTTACTCACATACTAGACCCCATATGACCTACCTCTACTACACACTAATCCATACCCTAGCCACCATACAACCTAAGTCTAACACACACGACACTACACTAATCCATACTTGCCCTCACCCTAACTCCCACAAGATCAAACTCTACTCCACATGACACAACACTAGCCTAGATGGCCCAACACTACTCTACACGACAATACACTACCATACACGATCTTATACTACTCCCGACTTGCCCGCACACCAGGCCCTCACGACCAAACTCTTCTCCTCGCGAGACAACACTATCCCACATAACCTAAAACTACTCCACACCACACTACAATACTCGACACAATCCCACCTGAAACTACACTATCCCACACAAACCTGAACTACTGCACACTTGCCTCAACGTGACCAAACTCCATTCCACACGACCCTACACTACCCCGCAAAACTCTACACAATTTCACACGACATTTCTCTACTCCACACTCGCCCAAACGACACTAGTTCTCATTACTTCCATTCCGCCAAAGAATGACTCAAACATTCCAATCTATTTCACGACCTCGAAAATATTTACAAGATTTGTTAATCTAATCAAACGTGATTAAAACCTTAATTAAATTGCGCCTTCCATGTACAAACATAACCCGCTTTAACCGCACTCTAGATTATGTAAAAGATTGTAGTGATTGCACGTAACGCTAGGAAGGAACGCCCCAGATCCTGTCATTCCGAATGCCTCTGCCCATACCGGCGCCTATAAAGCGTTTTAAGGCTCCCCGTTACATACTCACGCCGTGAACCATGAAATATGTTTATGGCCGACGCGTTCTCCCCTTCCCCCTTACCCAGCATACCATTGCCCAGGTTTTAGCCTTCTATAAATATTTAATATCTACGCGAAGTCTTCAAAGATGCATCGGCTTGATCCAGATAGCCTTCTGCCTTCCTAGCTACTATGGGGCTACCTAGGCGCATACGAAACGAATTATTAAAGTCACCCTTGGCAACTTGATGGATGGCCTGGCCTAGCAAATAGAACCCGCAGCCACCACGTGACTTGGTCAAGGTTGACAAATTGCCGGCGTAATTGTTTACCTTTCTTGCGGCGCTCCACGGAGATGGCTTGCCCATCCTCCCGTCGCCACATAATCTTGGGGCTGGGGAAGCCGTCCGCTTTGCACGTGAGGCTGATGTTCTGATTCTCGCGGATTGCTACCGTTGACTGAGTACTTTCAGCGTCCAATATGTTTGGCGGTACTGTAATAAAGAAGATGAATTAATCCAAGGGCCAGAGTGGTGACGGCCGGAATAATATTGGGTTAAGTAGTAGTTAAGATAATTGAATGTGGGAAGGTAGATCAAGACAAAGAAACCGATTAATCTACTTATTTTGGTAAGGTTAGTCAGTTTAGATGTATCCATAGGTTTAGGTAATAAGGTTTTATAAATGGGAATAGGATAAACATTTCGAGGAATGAAGGCCAGCAAAGGAAATTAAAGAAGATAAGTATTACTATAGGGAGTGTGTCGTATCATGTTGTGTCGTCGAAGATAGTGTAGTGTACCGTAGTGTCATCGAGGGTTGTTTAGTGTAGCCTTGTCGAGCCATCCAGGGTAGTGCAGTGTAGTGTCGGGTCGTCGAGGGTCGTGTCGTCGAAGGTCATGAAGTCGTGTAATTTAGGATCGAGGGTCGTCCTATGTCGTTGAAAGTTGTGTTGTAGTATCAAATGGTATCGTATCATGGAGGTTCGTGTAGTGTCGTCAAGGGTAGTGTGGTGTAGTGTGGGGTCGTGTCGCCGAGTGTCGTGTAGTATCATCAAGAGTCGTTGAGAATCATATAATCGAAGGTCCCGTAATATAGTGACGCGTCGTGTGGTGTAGTGTAGTGTAGTGTGCCATCGAGGGCCGTTTAGTGTCATGTATCCTAGCACCGTGTAGTGTAGTGTCGTGCCGTCGAGAATGAAGTGTTGTGCTATGCCATCCAGGGTGGTTTAATGCCGAATCATCGAGGGTCGTTTATTGCCTTGTAGTCAAGGGTCGTATAGTGTCGTCAAGGGTAGTGTAGAGTCGTGTCGTCGAGGATCGTGTAGTGTCATGTCATACTGTCTAGTACCCCATCGTATACTACAGAATTGGGCCTTGATTTATCACCGAATATCTTGTAGTGTCGTCTAGCGTCGTATCTCTCTGGGTCGTGTAATTTAGTGTAGAGTCATCGAAAGTTGTTTAGTATATAATATAATAATTTAGTATATAATATAATCGAAGGTCGTACATTATAGTATTGGGTCGTGTAGTGTCGTCGAGGGTAGTATAGTATCGAGTAGTGTAGTGACGTGTAGTATACTGTGATGTGGCACCATGTAAAGAAGTACATTCCACGGTACTGCAATAAAATCCCTGAATTAATCCCAGTCCAGTTTGTGAAAAAAAAACGAAGCAATACTAGCTAAACTATCCCGAGTTAGGACAATTGCATTTGTGAAGGTAGATGAAGACAAAGAACTCGATTAATCCACTTATTGTGGTAACCCTAATCTTCCAAGACGCCCCCCCAAATGTCGGTAATAAACTCCTATAAATGAAAATACGAAAATAAGCAGTCGGAATGAAGCCAACAAAACAAAATTGAAAAAGATAAATAGTTATTACCAAGGAGAGAGAACTGTCAGTGGAATACAGTTGAGGTATAAACCTAAGGGCAAGAAACGGAGCAGAAGGTTGAGGCAACAATCTTCTAGCGGCAACAATCTAGAAACACTCACCGACAACTTGGAGATACCCAACCTGGCTGATCATCGGATTCGTATTCACCTGACACATATAGTACCCCCTGTCCTCCTGCTGGACGCTGTTGACGTGCAATAGCCACGTCTTGGCATTGTCATGCGAGACGCTGAACCGTGGCACGCGCGAAATGACATGCCGGTGGATGGTGAGGATCATCTGTCGGTCGATGTGGATCCAAGCTACCTGCGCAACCAAAACGAAATTAACTTTTCATATGTACACATTCACCGCACGTGGCGGTAGTTGAAAGAGGGAGGCTCATTCAAGAGATCAAAAGATACTCGTGGGCTACAATACAAACTAAACAGATTGGCTTTCTCCGGGGCACAGCCTCGGTCCGGGTCCAGAAAGCATTTACAACCGCAACGAGCGGCTATTTGCCCTACAATTTGATGCGGAGAGGGCATTGTCTCGCTTATACACATAGCCATACCTCCCACATAAGTACAACCTCCCCCCAGGGCGTTAGAGATGCTAGAGGAACGAGAAACGAGGGGTAGAGGACAGAGTGGACTCAGGGAGAGTAAAATGCGGGAGGTTGGTAAACACATCAGGCAGAAATAATGGCGGTCTTGGTCCCCGGGTTGGAAAAAGGTTTGCACAGCGTCGATAATTACCCTTTGCGACTGACTCGTCCCTTCAAAAGATATCTGATACACTCCCTTGTGCTTAGCGTAACTTTATCTTGCAATTCTTGCATAGGAAGTTGATACTCTGCGTTTTAAGATATTTATGAGTGCAGTTTTCTTTGGTCCTTAGAAGGCCAATTATCTCTGTTTGCCCAGGGCGTAGGGGATCAAGGGGCTAAGGGAATAAGCAAGGAGGTGGTTTTAGGTTAAACCGAACCATCAGAGACATAATTTTTAAGTATAGCCGTTGTTCATCGCATATTCGCAAAATATTCGAAGTAATTCAGTGCAGTTAGATTTGTGAGGCCATATATCATCAACTAATGGTCTTAAACAAACGAAAATCTATCAGATATGTTTAAAAAAAGATAGTTGGACATCAGAATCACATTTTTTAAACAGGACATTCCTTTGTATATACTATAATCACTAATTATTTGTATTATTTCAGTGATGTATATTTGTAGCGCCATCTATCATCCACTATAGGCTATAGGGGGCTAGTGAGGGAGCAACCCTCTTGCGATCAAATTTGTCTATTATTCTGCTCCAACAGCCTGCTATGAAAGGAGCCCTAGATCATTTATAAACCTTATCTCGTCCTTGGCTGACTATTAGTCATATTATTTAAGTAATATCTTTGTACGTAACATACTCGCAAAATATAGTAAATCAGTGCTTTTAGGTTTATGGAGCCACCTATCATCAAATAATTGCCTTAAACAAACGAAAATCTATCATATATGTTTTTAAAAAGATAGTTGGACATCAGGCATATATTTTTTGTAGCGAACATACCTTTGTATCTAGTATAATCACTAATTATTTGCCTTAATTTCGTGCTATATATTTCTACCATGCTTGCCATGAAAGGAGCCCTTGGTCATTTATAAACCTTACAACATACCCACTTTCTCGGGTATTAGGAAATCCTTGCCAAGAAGGTTGTATCTGAAACCTTTCGCATAATTATGTGCTGGGATGTCTGTGTCCTCGTGACATAGCCTGCACGTTTCGCTGGATTCCTTTCTGGCTGAACCCTTGTTTGAGATAGTTTATCAACCATGGGCAGGTCGTTGGTCTGGAACCCACATGAGGGCAACGCGGTTCTTCTTAGCCAGTTGACTTGGACTGTTTAGACATTCCCAGATCGTCTTAGTCTTCTTACAAGGTCTTTTGAGCACTTTCAGTGGAGCCCAACTGTCAAAGACAATAGTTTTCACTTGCTGTATAGTTGGGCTATGACCCAGAGCAATGTGGTTGTTGTACGCATGGTTATATCATCCAATAATTACTTTAAGTAAAAGAAATCTATCAGATATGTTCAAACAATAACCCTGTCGCAAATGGAAACAGCTGATTAACAGGACCATCCTCGACCGTTACCATGTAGCGGCAAAATGCGGAACTAAATCGTGAAATTCAAACTTTGTTCTAAAATATTTTCTAATCTACATGTTATAGAATGCCTATTCTTGTACTGATCGATTTCTCAATAAATTTAGTTTGTTTTGATATACACATTTATACCTAAATGTTGGGTATTTATTGAGATATTTAGTGTCAAAAACGTCTTTTCCGAGAAATGTCGAGTTTGTTCATTTTTATTCATATTTTCCATATTGCTAGGATTATAAATCATGCACCAATCGATTCAGCGTGAAAATATCATCAGACCTCGCAAACAGATTTTCATTTGATTACGTAGAACCGATATTATAATTCATGAAAGTTGAGTCTAATAACGGCGATGTTTTCACTGACAACCGCTACGGTCGTGTCGTACGGCGCTACGACATCTCGTGGGCGGAAATCCAAATACAATCCAATGACTGACAGTAAGCGTCGTTCATTCGGTGATCAGTGTGTTGATTCGGAAACATTTTGGGAGTTAGTCGGTCGGAAATTATTTACGTACAATTAATTCGGACTTATTGTTAGTTGATGATCCAGTAAGCCACTAGTTGGTCCGTGATACTCACCCGCTTACGGTTCGGTCACGCGTTCGTTAACTGTGTTACAACTTGAAAGAGAATAACAGCTTCTTTTCTTTAAAAACTAGTCGTGAGTTTTGTGAGTGTTCGCCATTTTGAACCCAATCCACAGAGACGATATCCACGACCTCTGAATCGTCCTCGTATGGTTCAGAAATGTCCTTCATAAAATGGTAAGTACCATTTATAATACCGGTGTCTCCGGCTAACTGTTTCCACTCAGTTATGCCATCGAGCATGATTAGCAAAGCCAAGCGAGTACCGATGTGAGAACACGGTCACACCATTGAAATACGTGAATTCTCTTATTGTCTGCTATACCAGGTTATATATATAAAGGTTACGCCATAACCTCAAAAATTACATTTGGTGTCGGCGACCCAATAACACGTGATAGAAGTGATGAAATGCATATCTTACCTTTAAGGCACATTTAGTAGTAGGCATGTCAAAAATGAAGGGAAACCCGAGTTTCCGAGTTTTGTTTTTCTGCGGGTTTATGCTGTTACGGTTTTGTTTGTAAAAGCCCGGGTTTAAAATCCGAACTAAAACTCGTTTACAGCGCCCCCTAGTGTAATAAAAAAAACTATACGTATGAAAGTTATTTTATTTTTATTAGTTATTAAAAGATTGTATATAAATAAACACAAAAAAGAAACAAAAATTTGGAAAAAAAAGATAAATTCAATTACCAGTATTCTGAAAGAGAACGGCTATTCTCATTTTTCCATCGATTTCGGTTCAACAAACAGAACTTTAGCATCATCTAGTTGCGTGGCGCACTCGCGTCCATTTTGCTTTGTAAAACAGAACCAAGCAAGTGGTTCAACAAACAAAACTTTAGCATCATCTAGCTGTGGGGCGCACTTGCGTCGATTTCGGTTTGGAAAACAGAACCAAGCAATGGTGGGGCGCTTGAAAGTAAAAGCCCGGTTTAACCTGAAACTGACAAGGCGAAAAACCGAGTAACCCGGAATTATTGCGTACCACCCTTCACATGCCTATTTGGTAGTTCAATAATTGAACATGTTGCATAATCACAATTTATATACAATTAGATTCAGTCAGTTTCTCATGTAAATGGCGCTATCTGTACGTAACCAAACGGAATTTAAGTAAGTTTAGAACAATGTGTACGTTATAAGAGGAAATAGACAACGTAGAATCAATTAAAAAGGTAACAATAAAAGTACCTACATTGATTGTACGTGTAATTGAAGTGGATTTACAATGATTTACTCGAACGCTACCAATTCGCCGCTGCTCTCGGGAGACTTGCCAAGCTTGGCGCCTTTGCAAAGGGGCGTTAATCAATTACACCATCGACTTAGCACAATCCCAGCTCGAATGTACAACGAATTCCGCTGTGCTGCTGCGAGCGCCATTGTCGAGCTAGACTTGTCGGCGTCGGCAGTGAAAACACTCACGTTAATGAAGTGTTTAATTGCTTGATAAAACAACCAGACACGCGGTTTTCTTACCAATAGCACACCACAATCCTCCCTGGAGGGAGGACAATCTTCTACAAGCCGTAAATGCACTCGATTCGCACCAGTTAATTCTTCTACGAGTAGAAATAGTAGACAAGAGTCTATATTGAGAGAGCAAACTTGGGCTGGTGGCTAGACCCTCGCTCATAATCTCTCCTAGACTAATGCCGGAATTTAAGCTAATAGGATATACGCTCACAATCAGATATCTTTTGAAGTAATGATCACGATCACAAACACAGTGTTCACGCATCGCTTCCGGGGAGATTATGCCGCGCTTGCAGAATAAACAATCGAAAACGGTTTGGTGCTTGGAGTTGTAGGACGGCGATTGGAACGACCTCAAACCATGGTCTTGTAGCCGACGTCCCCCAACACTGTCGCCGATATTAACTCACAATTTGCATTCGTCGAACATTTGCATACCGACGCGATGTTGATATCGATATTCTCCTCGATCTCAAGTTTCTGCCTCAATTGCGATGTCAACAGGAGCGAGAATATCAGCGGTGTAGATTTACTTCCTGCATTAGATATGCAACCATTCGAAACATCCCAACATCCCTAAGAGGTTTTGAGTTAACGCAAGATGACATTTCGAATGTCTTTGGTAAATAGGGGTAATTGGTCTGGGAAGGACACTATCATAAATATTTTTAAACGATTGATACTGTTTTCTTTCTGGAATTATATGGTTATGTTTCTTTAAAAAGTAGATATGCCATATCTTTGTAGAAAGGAGATTGCCATGTACCAATGAAGGCATTTTCCATAGTGTGGCGAAAGTAGTAGGTTCCATATAGGTGTTAATGCGATGAAAAATAAAGGAGTGTTGCTATTTATGGGGGCCGTCAAGTTATTTCGTCTAGAGATCAATTTATTCAATATTTTTGTAAAGTGGTGTAGTTGAACACACTTTTGTAGTCTTTGGGTTAGTGATAGAAATATATATGATAAACACAATACATTCCTGAGATGAAGGGGTTGGTGCGACAAGCAGCGCTGGCGCCCTACTTAAATCTGATTCGTATTACGGACAAGACAAAGTTTTCACTCCGTTCACCACAAAGATTGACGGTGTTACGCGATAGTCGTGGTTTTTAATATCATTAACTTAACTTAAGTTAATATCATTAACTTTCCGGTGATGCGCGGGACAAGACTTAACTCGATCCTTTTGAGTTAAGATCCTTGAGTTTAGCCGATGTGTTAAGTACCACCTACCACTACGTATCTATTCATAAAGTACACGATTTCCAGTCAGAGGCCGGAGCGTACCACGCTTTCAAGCACCACCTTGAAAGCGTGGTACGCTCCATTGCTACTGAGCGCATCCTCAACGTCTTGAGAATAGTGGCGTAGTTTTCACCTTCTATCCTAGGCAACCAACTCAACAGACGGGTTTCACATATTATCGCAAACTATTTTTTTGTTTGATTTTACCGAGCATCGACTGCTATGGTCATTAGCTCTATTAAATTATTTTCTCAGTGTAATTAGTCATATTAGAGGCTAACACTATTGTTGAGAAGAAGAATTCACTTTAATATGCATCCCCACCGAGATTCGAATCTGGGACCTCATACACAGTGGTCATCGACCAAACCACTGCGCCACTTGGCTGGACATCACAAACTATTTAAATTAAATCCATGATTTATGCATGTAGCGCCATTTACACGCATTCAAACAGCATTTTGGTGGGTCTAAAACTCATAATTTTACTCTTTTAAAGTGAGTGTATTTTCTCAAATCTTTTTAACTCCAAAAAAGTTAACAAAATCAAAGAAATAACAGTTATTATCCAACTAATCATAGTTTATACATTGAAGCATTGCAAAGCTGCGCCAAAAATGTGTCATTTTTCATCCCTTTCCCTCTCTACTCCTCTTCCTCCTCCCATCTCTACCACCCTGCTCATAGACTAGTAGACAACAACAATTTTCCATCCAGCATGATGCAGGTGCCGCAATGTGATATTTCTCACTTTGCGTGCGTTCCACGTAATCACATCCAAACATACACGCCCATATCCACACACAGACACACAATAAATGCAATTTCCCTGACGTAAAAAACGGCGTTGTGACTGAAAAAAAGAGCAGCAGGAATGCGCATGAAAGTGTGAAAAACGCACGGAACGTTTATTTTTACATTATCGTATCAGTGCATTCGAGGCGAATCACGGCGATACGTTGCCACCGTCATCACAGCGCATTCGAACGGCCACAAACACGCAAATAACGCATTTACATACGCGCAGAAGTTTTCATTGAGGGTTAAAACCTCCCCCTGCCCCGCGCTACCACTTCGGCCCGAACGATTTGTTAGCAAAATCAACAATCGGTGAAAATATGGCTGTTTTTACAAACGCATCGCCTGCCTCCACGCATCGAAAGCAACGAAAAAGTGGCGAATTTATTTGCCATTCCAATTTTTTCGCTCCTGTTGCTTTTATTTTGCATATGAATTGAGTAAAAAC
The DNA here is from genome assembly GCA_027575185.1 of Mimaenictus wilsoni. Classification (NCBI taxonomy): domain Eukaryota; kingdom Metazoa; phylum Arthropoda; class Insecta; order Coleoptera; family Staphylinidae; genus Mimaenictus; species Mimaenictus wilsoni. The sequence goes on along the minus strand of JAODAC010042877.1, from coordinate 69,886 downwards.
AAGTTGCATATAAAAAACTGTACAACGTTTTTTTTTTCAAACATATTTACAGAGTCGAACAATCTTTTTACGGAAATTGACAATGGAAAATTCAAAATTTTCATTTGAGATAATATAAAAGTTAGTTTTTTTTAATTTCGTCAATATAATTTCCGGTGGATACATTTTCTGTTTGATACAATGTCCGCTTGAAAAAATCTCCGTTCGATAAAAGGTCCGCTCGATAAAAAGACCACTCTATGATGTACTTTCAGTTAGTTAAAATTCCCGAGAAATTTCTAGATAAAATGATCGTTTGATAAAATTTTCGCTCGATGGAATGTCCGACCGATATAATGTCCGCTCGATAAAAAGATCGTTGTGTAAAACGTTAAAATCATCTATTTTTATAAAAAATAATCTAATTTTTAGACAATAAAAAATGCAATAAAATGATGAACAAAATAAAAGACTAGAAGCAAAAAATATATAAATTTAATAACTATTTTTTGATGTTTAAAAACAAATTGGGCATGTAAAAACGGTTGGAAATTGATATTTTCCTGTGTAGTGCCTTTTTGTTGCTGTATGCGCATCCTAAACTAATGCATATATGCATGAGCGTTGCAACTTATTTCGGTATTCAAAGTGATTCGACGCCGAATCGAATCAACATCGTCGCTGATGCGTTTCCGATAGATGGGCCGCCGGCCCCGGGATTTCCCATTTTCCGGCCGCAAGTCGTGCAGCCACCACCGCCACCAAAACCGCCTCCATCGCGACGCTAAAGAAGCGCAACGCTCGTACTTTTTTACGACGCGCTCTCTGATCCAAGAACAACGTTTGAGGATGATTTCTTTCTTCTTGTTTCCTTTCCTGCCTTCTTTCCTCTCCTTTCCTTTCGGCCGTCTCCAAGAAAAGGAAGAAGACGACATGGCCCGCACGTTCACCGCCTTATTTATTGTGTTGCTGCCGCCACAGCGGGCCGATTTGAATATTTAAAACAAACACGTAGGCCAGCATATTTCCACTTTACTCTCCTACTCTCTCTTATTTCGACTTTAGTTTAACCACAGAAATAGGAAGAGGAACGGGTAAATGATGCAGTCGATGCGCAAGCGTCGCAATATATCCGTGTCTCCTACTTTTCTTTATTTCGACTATTTTACTTTACTTTTACTCGGAGTGGAAAACTGCGCGGGAGAGCGTAATATATCGATCCAGTGGCGGCGGCGGAGGCGAGCAAAGCCGCCAAAACATGTTACTTATGTTTGCGGTGAATTTATCACCGCGGCGATGCATTATTGCCGCGAAAATATTTGTTCGTGAACATCTTCACGCTTTCAAGTATCTTCAGCTTTTTTTGGTTGTCGCATAGCCTCTATTTATGTAGATTATATCAGTGTTTGGAGTTGGTAACGCCATCTATAGTCAATTAGAGTCATCATATATAGTCCTAGAACTTTTCATATCTATCTACTTATGCTTTTGTCTGTTATAATGTATAAGAAAGGTTTTTTGTAAAATATCTCAGGTACTAAACAATTTTCCGGACGTTTCTCTTCAAAATTATTCGTTTGTAAGTCATGAAATCAAATTTATTTTATTAAATCCTTGTTTTACGATATGTGGCGCCATCTGTAGCCTTTCATAGTCAACTTGTGTGGGTTTAGAACCTCTTACTACTATCTACTCAAATAAGTACAGATATTTTTAAAAAACGTGCCTTTCAGTATTTTCCACAATATCATTTAGAATATCAACCGTAAAATAAGTTAGTTCGCATACTGTTATCTAAAATTGTTTTTTATTTATTTTGAAATACCATCAGGTTGTATTTTTTTGTTCTTAAGTTGCGTAACTCCTATTTATTTGAATGATTATAGTATATTTAGAGTTAGTAACGCTATCCATGGACAATTGTGGATAACTTATAATCTATCATATCAATCTCCTTATGATTTTGTCTATTATCATGTTCAAGAATCAGATACTTCTAAAGTAACTGGAGTATTAGACAATTTTTCTGTTTCAATGTTTCTCTTGAAAATTGTTCGTTCTTAAGTCGTGATTTTGAAGAATTTTGAAATATGTAGTGCCATCTACAGTTTTTCCATCGACAACTAGCATAGGTTTAGAACCTGTGATTATTGTCTAATGAAATAAAAGTAGATATTTTATATGAAATAGTATTTGTCCTGTATTTTCAACAGCTTTTACAAGATGATCGACCTTACAAATCGTTAGATCTTTTAAAGTTATCTAAACATAGCTTGCTTAATGTGGTAGATAATTTTTAACCCGTCCAATTTTAAGCTCTGAATATTTCGTTTGAGGGAAATTTAAAATTTTCCACCTCCGTGGACGCGTTCCAGGCATTCAATGCGCAAATAAACGATTGAGTGATTTAGCAGCGCATCAAATGATTTAACAGCCCGCGGAGCGGCTGTATTTTGGTGGCAATCGTCCTCCTGAAAATCTTTTACCTCCCTTTTAACCACCTCTTTCCTCCAACCTTGCACGCCAACCAACAAAATGCCTACACGACAAATAACCGGCAGTCCTCGCCTTTTTTCTGGTTTGATGGGCAAACACCGCCACTTCCTCGAAAACTCAGGACGCCTTCGTGTACCTTAAATTTGTTTATCCTAATCTTACGATTTCCAGCATCCCATCCTACACTATGTGGAGGTGGTGTTGCGCGAAAAAATTGCCACGGAACTCCAGCCAAAACAGGGCACAAACACTCTTTCACTTAATTAACATATTTACGCGAACGACGGCGTCGGCGATGTCGGGGGCCGAATTTATCGCGCACATTAATCACGGCGCTTAATTAAAATAAATTGTGATTACGCGACGCACGAGCGAGACGAAAATTACGAACTGGAAAAATACGTAAAAGGCGAAAAGATGTACGCTACAAAGATGCATTGATGTGGCGATAAATTTATTTTAAACATAACTAACATGCAATCAAATTTTCTTAACGTTTCTGTCACGATTTATACATTTTATTTAATTCAAGGTCAACAGGGGTGGTCTTAGAACCTATGATTTGTATCTACTTAGGTAAATATACATAAAACAGCCATAAAAATTCATAAAACGTTGTTTTTTCTTTCTTTTTTTAATTTATGTATATTAAAAATAGTTTGTATGGAAATAATCTTATTAACTGTCAATTACTGTGAAAACAAGAAAATCCGAAAATGGCCGAATTTATGAAAATAATCAGCGCTGGCAAATCGACGATACAATCGCATTTGCAAGCATGCGGTTGCCGCCACCAACGAGCGCAACGGTTTGCGACTATTTGTGCCCGCATCGCGCCGTTTGCCGCCTCCAGTTACATGGTTTATGTTAATGGAGAAAACATTATCATAACTCGGGAAAATACAGCTGCGTCCCATTATCATATCCGCGCGGCAGTGTTCCCTACTGTTCCCTACATACACAACAGGCTAGAGGCGAGGTGGAGGCGGCATAGAGGGAGGTGGCGGTGGCGGGCGAACGATGGCGGCGGCGGCAGCCGTGGCGGCAGATAATAAGCGTCGTCCTCTCATAATTGGACTAACTAACAGCGTTGGCGCAACTTGCGCTTTCCACAAATATCCTCTTAATTTTGTACTGCCGACACGCTGCCACCATGCCGCTGTCGTGCCGCTGCTTCATCGTCCTCGGGCGGTTCGTGAGGAATATCTCGCGTTTTAAAAACGAATTAACACGCAGCTAAATCGTGAAGCACAAAGAAAATCACCCCGACGGAAAATACAATGTATGAATGCGCTTCGAAGGATAACGGAATGAAATGAATAAAGCTGCACGACGGCGGCGGCACGGCGAAGGCGGCAGCGTGGCGCTATAAGATGAAAGCGCCGTGGAAAGAAAATGCAATTATCTTTTGTTATATTTCGAAAAGGCGAGACGAAAATTAGGTGCAAACTGCATCTGGTTAAGCTATTAGCTCCTCCGTTATTTTTTATATATACTTTTATGGCGAATATAGAAAGTCAGGAAAAGTAATTTTCTCTATAAAGTTGTTTTTTTCTTCTTTCAAATTGAGGATGATAGTAGGAAGCAACTATTTATGAAGTAAAAACTACTTTTCTACATATCTAGGATAGGAAATCGCTTCTATCAATGAGATTTTTTAACCTTTGGGAAAATTTAATGGAACCCTCGAAATTTTTTCCTTATTGTATTTTATACAAAATGAACCGGAATATTTTCAGTGCCAAAATTCGTTCTACTCAGTCTACTCAGAAGCACTGATAGATGTCGCCTCAAACTAAAGACAAAAGTCAAGCCTTGTGGCATCATCTATAAACAGTTTTCTTGAACAGGGATGGATCTAGAACTAGTAATCTCTCCCTAGAATATTTTATATACAATAAAACGGTTCCAAAATGTTGGATATATCCTAAAAAATTGTCGACTTATCAATATTTTAAAAACGTAAACGATTCTTTTTGAATCATAGCAACCTTTAGCGTTTTGACGCATTATTTAACATCTGCAGTTTTTCAAACTTAATTTTATGAACCCAGAAAAAAATGAAATATTCATGAATATATTAAATGTTAATCAACCAGAGAATATCTAAAAACCCAATATGAAACGATTCTTTGTTTAGTTTAAGCCACTTTGACGCAGTCTGCAGTGGTTAAAACTTAGCCTAACCTAGAACCTACGATGTCTATCATTTTACCTCTGTATAAACAAAAATAAATCATTCTCTTTAATTATTTATCGAAAACATTTTAAGTCCATTTTTAGCAGATAGGACTTATTTTTAAATATATTTAGTAGCTTTTTAACAAAGTTACTTCAAAAAAAGACAGTAAAAAGGTAAATCTCTAGATAGAAATACAATTAAAAAATAATAATTTGACAGGACAGCTCCTGCCTCCCCTAACAATTTTAAGAGCAACCCTACTCTCCCTTGGCTTCTTCGTCGTTTACCGCCTCCTCTAGCCACCTTCAAACTGACTTTGGAGTCGGCAGCGGTGGAGAACACTTATAAGAAGATTAACACTAAACGGGTTACACTAATCAGTTTAGCACTGCGGCGGACGATCACGCTCATCCGTCCAACGAGTACTCACAGCCTGGAGGGAAGAAAGCAACAAATTGATATTAGTAATTAATTGTTTAATTTATCTTCCCCCCTTTGCCTATACAACAATCACTTTTCTTTAAACCCTCCTGCGACGTGCCCAACAACCCGAAACCACCGGAAAAGCAACATTTCATTTTGAATTTTTGAAAATTGAAAATTCCAACTATATTTCCATAATTTAATAGGAATCAATAACGATGTTTTGATGTTTTATAACATAATTACAACAAAAAGTATGACAGCATCATAGTTGGTCGCATTAGTGGCTGGCAAATTGTGTCCCAGAATTGGGAGGGGTGGCAAAAAGGGAGACAAGTCTTGCAATAGAAATATTGAACGTTTGCTGCCAGTTTCCTAGTTCCTAGCGGAATTTATTGTGTGAAATTGTGGTTTTCACGTTTGGCATGCCTGCACTTTGTTCCCGTTTGTATGTTTTTGTATGAATGTATATATGTCAGTGCCTGTTTGTGTGCCTATGTTTGTGTATGTATGAAAGTGCGTGTTTGTGTTGGTTTAACGCGAATAGTGGAGGCGCCGGTGAACTCGCGTTGGATGACTGGTGGCGGTGTGGATGGAATGCCATGTCTGGAATGCAGCCGCTTCCTCACACCCCTGCGAAACCTACATACACTCAGATAATGTGAGTTTGGTTTACACACGTCATATTCGTTTTATTTCATATAATTACGTGAATATATTAGATGCTACTTATATCTTCGCGAATAATTAGCAAAATTATTTTCAGTAGTTTGTTTTCTTGTATTTTTATGGCTACTGGAATATAATTTTCTTAGGATTAATTTTTAGGAGTGTTTTTGTTGTTTTTCGAAGAGTTGGAAAAATTTTGAAAAGAATTTCAAACGGATTAATAGGTTTAATGAGTATTTAGTATTAGAGAAACGAATATTTTGTATGTAACGCCATCACTTGCCAAGGAAATGAAGTAGTGGTGGACCTAGAACCAATGAATTATATCTATTTGTGTGTATTACATTGTAAATGCCATGTCTTAAGATGACACTGTGAATGTATGTGCATATTCCTTCAATTTTTAAATATTTTACTTCTTTTCATATATTTTTTAGGATTAATGAGTGTTTTTGCTGATTTTTAAGAAAGTTTCAAAAGTATTAATAACTCGCCATCTGTAGTCACTTAAATTAAGCAATTGTAGCTCTAGAACCCATGATTTCTACCTTTTTTATACGTAACTCTCCAAACTCCATGCTTACTGCACATTTTCCAGTTTTCGACAAAGAAACCTCAAATTACAGACTAAAAAACAAAAAAGCGTATTGACATTAAAAAAACAATTATAAAAGTTATATGACATGTCGGCAACTAAATTTTTGTAATATTCCGTGCGTGTTATATTCACGTGGAAGATATAAAGGGTATAAAGAAGAAAGAAAACAAACGACATGATATGACATTCAGTTAAATATTTTAATAGCTGTTGGCTGGCAACCATTTGCCCGGCGCATTCACCAGCTCATCAAGCGTCGTCGTTACAGTACATCCGCTGGCTGTTCGGGTGCGTTTCGCTGATGGAACAAAGCAAAACTCATATAAAATCACGGATTATATTAGTTGCAAGCTCGGTGTGCAGTCTACAGAACAACAAAAACTATTTTCCACACATTTAACCTTGCTTTTTTCTGTTTCGCTAAATAAATTCGTAAATAAACTCGTAAAGTACTCCATCATTTTTAATAATTCACGTCCGTGTGTTCATAAAATATTTTGTTTTAATATAGTTGATAAATTTATTAGCAAATAAATTGATGTATATTGGGTTGCACAGTCGGGAAAAGACTAAGAAAATCTTATTGAGAATACTATAGTGACATAAGCATATATTGGGTTGCCTATCACAGTCTAAATGAATCTGTATCTTCATTATTTCAGTTTTAAGTTGATAAATCTTCAACTTTTCGCATTAAAATAATAAATAAAGACGGAAAAGAACATCTTAACACCGTAAATCGGCATTTTCTATTTAAAATAATGATATTAAGGGTACAAAATCATTTTAGTGACGTAACTGTATACTGAGTTGCCTACCCAGAGTCTGCAAGATACTTAATTACAAACAATTAAGCATTAAATATTCGGATGTCAAAATGTGAGTGTAGGGCTGCATATCAAGGCGGACGACACATTCTGACACATCAACATGCATTTGACCCAATATGCAGATTGATATATGTCAAATAACAAGTTGTAGTCAGGAAAACCCTAATGTATTTTATTCAAAATGACGATAAAACATATTTAATCGCAGTATCTTACCTTTGACGAGTACATGAGTATGAAAAGCTCAAAGTGACGTGTCCTTAAAATCTTCCTTGTTACTTTATTCCAACTTTTAAGGACGCCAACTTGAAAGTTTCGAGATAAACCAATAACCGTAGCAACTAATAACCAATAACGAGCTTGTCTTATCGCCCCCGCCTATCTTCACGTGCTTTCACCCGGCGCTGAGCAAAGAAAACAAGCTCATCTCATCGTGAAAGCTCTTCCAAGGCAAAATTACCTCTCCAAAGCTTTTAATAGTCGACGATAACACGATAAGGCTATGCTGAACGGCGTGCGAAAGTGATGACACTAATATTTGTTAATATTTGCTAATATTTACAGCGTTTGTTATCTGCGTCCGCTATGGCTTGTCACTCCCCCCCGTTTCCACACTTTACCACCTTTTACCTCTCTTTGCCTCCCGTTTCACCCTCGTTTGCCGTCAGCCTCCCCGTTCAGGGCACTTCGTCGTGTTTGCAACATTGGCGGAGGCGCCGGGGAACAAACACGTTTGCTGATTTAAATCTTAATAACTGTCGCACGTTTTACCAGGCGTATGCGGTTCTGGAGGCGACAGAGATGAGCTGCTACACATCCCTGCAGCAACAGACCTCCTGCCGCCTCCACGACCGCCTCCTTCGCCTGCCGCGTATCCTCTACATCCGCCCGAGCGATAACATACTTGTGTGTGACGTAGTAAACAACTGCGTACTGGCGTCTCCACCCTCAGTTTCTAATCTTTACTATGCCCGCTGTCTGGCGAAAGCGTGGAAATTTCGCCCGGGAAATTTCCGTGGTTTAATCACATCAGATTCATCTACACTGTCACTCACTGTCGCACTGTCATTACACCCGAACAAAATTAAAACGCAAAATACGCTTACACAATGGCAACGTAACCAAGTCTAGCCAACCAACAACACATCGAGCCGAGTATAATCGGAAAACCTATACAATGACAATTTATTTATTCGCGTCAATATATCGCGAAATTTAGTTGAAAATATTGTAGCGTACAGAAAAATGAACGGCAAAACTAATTAATTTTGTTTTGGGTGCGGTGCTCTGCTATTTTAATCAATGTTTTGTTCTCCGGCGCGTATCATTAATACAAACCGATTTTGTATCAATATTAATTACAATTATCTATCGTGATGAGTGCCGGGCAATTATCCGGGGACAGTAGAAATGATTACTTTCCGTTTTATTATCATTATTTTCATAATATTTTGAAATGAATTATGTTTTTTTAGTAAATTAATTTTTAAAATTCAATTAAATATCAAAATCTTCATCATTATTCGCTAAAATGATGAAATATGTAATGATGTAAACATAGTCCAGGCACAAAAGTATAATTTGCAACTAAAATTACTTAAAAAATAATTTTAAAAAACGATCAAAAATTGGAGTTTTCTGTCTAAAATGTTGAAATTAAATTTCAAGCTAATTTTGAGTTTTCGAGTGTATATTAGGTTGCCTATCTCGATCTGTATGAAGCTGTATCCTCATTAATTTAGGTTTATAATGAGAAATATTCAAATTTTATTATGAAAATACAAAATTGTATGAACACAAAACATTTTAAATGACACAAAAGATGTCATTAATAACATAAATCGGCAAGTTTCTCGAAAATTGATGAAATATGTTTGAAATATGGTTGCCAAACATGTATGTAGAAATTGCCTATCATGAGTCTTCTATCGAGCCGCCTATCTATATGCATTCCTTCATTTAGTTTATGAAATGTATGCTAAACTTAAACACAAACAAATGTGTATTAAATATGCTGATGATATAGGTATGTGTTGGGTTGCATATCAAGAAGTTGTGACACATTGTGACACATTAATATGCATTAGACGCAATTAGCAGATTGTTATTTGGCAAATAACAAGTCGCATAGCACAATTACGCGCAATTTTAACACCGACTATCAGACGCCGCGTCGCTGCACTCTGCATGCGCCGATTCTAATAACAACGCTAATAATAATGATAACCATCGGTGACGGTCGGCACACGACAATAAATTACGGCGCCGATGATTTATACCCTTTTGTGCCTCGGTGCGTTAATTTGTGAGATTTATTAGAAAGATGGGCCGGATAAAATGCGCAAGTGTAGCGAGATTTCAATATTTTCGGCGATTTCTCTCTTTCTCTCTCTCTCTCTCTCTCTCTGTCTATCTTTACAGACACCGGCACCGCCTCAGTCGGCGCAAAAGTTGTACCGGTTTTTTTGTTTGATTCTCGCTTTTTGTTCCTTTGGATGGCGGAGGAAGGAGAGAGCTTGTCTCGAAGTGGAGATAAATGGAGCTCGATCCGATTGCAATTAACACTAAATTTTTCGCCACCACGAGTTGTAGAGGCGAGGAGGAGAAAGGTACGTATAAATCACGTTTTGATCTCTTTTCTTTATTCGCTCGACGGCGGCGGTTGGCACGTGTCGTTGCTTTCCGGCGTGCTCCGGCGCCTCCACCATTTTCGGGTGGAGGCGCGCCGCTCGCCGTGTGTTTTATGTGCTTTATGTGTTATACGCGCGGCGTTACGCTCCGACACCGGTCGATTTCATTTATCATCCGACAATATTGCACGCCGTGTCCGATCTTAAATAAGGCTTACACGGTCTACGCGTCCGTTTTCTAGCGAAAAAGGGGCGTTGTGGCGTACTATATCGTTGTTTAAAGTAGCTGAAAAATGGCATATTGCCCATATGATGACGTAGGCGTATGCTGGGTTGCCTATATTACGTCCCCATCACACTTCTTTTGCATTGAGGTAAGCTTAAGTAGCATTGAGGCGAGGTTAAAATATGGTAGCAGTAGCTTAATATGAATAATTTCATTTTTACCGAATTGTTTACATACATACCTTGTATGTACCGAGATTCTCCACGACACACGGCAGATTCGCATCTCTTCCCAAGGCAACTGTGACATTTGGTATTGGCTCAGCAAAGCGGGGATCATCTGTCATTGCTGAAAATGAAGAGAAATGTATCAAAAGTTGCGTACATTTAAAAATTTTAATTTTATCAAATAAATATCAACTTGAGCCTCACACAAAGTAATCTTTTAAAGCAAAATTTAACCTAATTCATTAAAAACTAGCATTCTTAACACGTATGTTAACCTGTACAAACCAAAACTTAACATAATTTAACTTAACTTTACCTTAAAAACCAACTTCAGCTAAATTTACACAATTTTACTTAACCGTAACCGTAAAAAAATTAGTTAACCTTAAAGAAACCAAACTCAATTTAACTTTAAAATTAACTTTTAATATAATGTAACTTAACCTGACGTAATCCAATGTAACCTAAAGTAGACTAACTTAACTTAAGAAAAACTTAACTCATATTAAGTTAAAACTACTTAACCCAACTTTAGTTAACTTAACTAATCTGAACATGACTGAAGCATACTTAATACGATTTAAACTAACTTCACTTTACCTTAGTGTAATTTTTGTGTCGGTTATTTGTACTTAACTCCTCAAAAAGTTGACAAAATGAAGCATTTTTATTTCCGACTGAATAACCCTGATTTAACGTGTTTTACGAGCTTCACCACCCATTGATGTTGAGGACAACAGAACGACAATAACGGCCCTGCTCAAAGGTGCCATTCGGCAAAGTTTCCCAACGTTTTCGCCGCCTCCGCCGCAGCCTGGGGGCTAGATGGGCTAGAGCGAAAGGTAAACGTAATAAAGATGCAGCGGAACATAACAATTTAATGGTTTCTAATTCACGACCGCCCTACAGCGTTGTCCTAATTCAGCGGCGGATTGTGGGTCAGTCGGTTGCCGTCCCTCGCTGTCGCCTGCCGCCCCTAACAGATGCGCATTCCATTATGTTGGTTTTGCTTGAACCTCTAGGCTGTAGGCGCTAGCCTATTGTACATAACGAAACATCTGCTCAACTCAAACAATTTCCTATTTTCGCCTCTTATTAATTGAAAATCGCCGTCTTTTCTATCCAGCCATCCATTTTCCTCCCTCTCCTTTAGTACTATCCTTCTCTCCTCTTTCACCCACCCATTTCAGGGCGGTTTAAGTTGATAATCAAACAAACCTTTCCATGTAGATACGAATATTGCTATTGAAAAGCATTATTAAAATATAAATCGCTTAGGTTTATGTTTAGAGCATTGTTTCGCGATATTGTTTCAGAAATTTCACATTTCCCGGAAAGCAAAAACCGGAAATATTGACTGGGAATCGTTGAGAATAGAACAATTCATGTTAAATGCTACTTTCGGGAGTCTTAGCTACGTTTCTACGAGAAAAACAACCAATTTTGATAACATATGGGCGCAACCGTTCAAAGTTTTTGTGAATTACCATGAATTAATCACGCCGGAAGTCGTGACTGCGTTGTGCGATCCGAAGGGGTTGTAAAAAATGAATTGCGATAGTTGGTGGGGTTACACATTTGACGACGTCCCCCCTTTCTATAGCAGCATATGGCTGTGAAAAATGATAAAGACCTCCGGTGGCGGCGTCGACGCACAGTGGGTGATTTCAAAATAAGTCGGTCTTAAATCGACGAAGTGCCGATGAGCGCTTGAAACTACACAATTCATATTTATTTAATATCGACTTTCCCATATTTATAATATTACTACAGAAATGTATGAATCACCATAAGATAGATTAATTCTATCACTTTAGTAATCAGAATTTAAAATTAAACGTATCTCTTTTTGTAGAAAGTTATCAAGGGTAAATTTTATCATTTGCTATCAATATGAAGGAAAACTATGTATTCAATGGTTTATAAATAGGCATATTCCTTATTTCATGATCTGTTAAATGGTATATAGGTTATAAATATCGTACTTGAACACGATCCACTTTTTAGGGTGTATATAGGAGCATGCAGCTGAAAATTGCATATATTCGAGTTGCGACAAGCAAATTTATACGCAGTCCACTGCGCGCACTGCGTGCATACACCTTAAAAAAGAGTGATGCACTAACAAAATATTAATAGCCGATAAACCATTTAATAGATTACGAAACAGTGGTATAACTCGTTGAATACATTTAACACCATCATAGCGCCAAATTTTTTACATTTTCACTTCCCTAGAAGAAAAACGAGTACAAAGGAAATTGCTAAAACTAATATCACTGCTATACACCGATAACTAGAATCCGGCTAAAGAACGGAACATCCAGACCGATCCAAACAACATCAGCAATAAGGCAAGGGGACAGCCCTGATGGACAGTAGATTGGGTTAGTTGTCAAAAGGAAAACATTAATTTTAAACAAAAAAACCTTAAAATCAATCTTCTTATACCTTAACTATTAAAAATATATTTTACAACCATTAGAAACAGACGTAAAAAAAGAAGAAAAACTATTTGACGGTTTGAAAGGAATCTGTACAGTTTTAATCTTTGAAAAACGTTTTTTTCTCGACTTTTACTGAAAGTAAAGATTGATTTTTACAATCGGAAATGAGTGAAAAGTTACTGGATTAAAATATTAAGGTCTTGGAAAACACACATGCTGCGTTCGTGGCATTTTTACTTTGCAGCCGTCCCAGCAGCCTCTCACGCACGCGCTGTTAATGATTGACGAGATTTACTTCTCGATTTTCCTGGAGTTTCCTTACGTTTCTCCTTTGGAAAAAAGGGAAAAACGTTTAAAATATGAGATTCGTATTAGTACATATGAAAATGAATAAGTTTATTTTTTCAGTTTGCGGCAAAGTTTAAAGATTTGTGTGTGTTTTAAACCTCTAACACCGGCGCTTCCACCATTTTTAAAGTTATCGCGCAATTTTAAAAGAGTTTGCAGATGATTTCTAGTGATTTTTCGCAGAAATTCAACATAAACATACAAGCAAACTAATCTAATTAACTAATTTTTAGCATATTTTATACGATTCCACACTCTTCTACGAGTTAGATTTAAAAACTTTCGTTTCTTTCAATAATTATTAAAAAAAATAGAGATTTTACTTTATTGGGGCAAATTTTCTTTGATTTTCCATGTTTTCCAGCGACTTTAATGAGCTGTTTTGTAGGATTTAGAGAAATATAGTTGTTGGCGGAAGTTTTCATTATCAATGAGCGATAAATAAGCAGCCAGAATGGCGCCTCGTTACACCTACTCACTTACGACACACACATTCCAGGCTGGGGGCGACTGGAATGGCGCGGCAGAACCACGGAGGCGTGAAGTGTTTGGCGCGAAAGTAAGGCGGCTGCTAATTGCACGCGAATGAAGTGAAGGCGTGATGACATCGCAAAAAAGACAACACCAAAACAGCACTTTGAAAAGCCTTGGTTTTTCTTTCGTTGCTTTAGTTTTTCTTCCCTTTTCAGCAGTTTCCCGCTATTTTCTTTTAGTTAATCTGAGAAAACCTATGTTTTCTGACGAAACGAAAGCAATATGTTAACAAAACCACATGTTTATTAACATTTAAAGTTAAAGCAGTTGATTATCTCAACTTTTTCAGATGTTTCAAGCTTATTTTCCGGTTAATAAAGATGTAAATATCAACTTTAATGGAACTCCTTATATTTTCAACCCGCGTATTCATTTAGTTTTGTAGGAAATCAGTTCACCTTAAGCTTCTTGAATAGAGCTATCATTGTTATCATCGAAAATGTAAATTTGACGAGTCTAATATCAGTTTTGTTGGATAACTTTGCAACTAAAGATACTTGAATGGAGCTCCGCATATTTCAACCCGCATCATAGTGCGGTACCTGGACGCTTAAACGTACATTTGAATATTCTAATAGCAGTTTTTATGGGCAAGAGTGAAACTTAAGTTTGTTGAGTTGAGCTCCCCGTATTTACAACCCGCGTTATGGTTTAGTTGCTGGTCAAAAATGTTTTGGTTCTTCTTCTTCTCTTACTTCAGTTTTGTTTCATGTTTCTACAGTTCTCACCTGTTTTCTTTTGGATAATCTGAGAAAACATTAGTTTCATGTCGAAAAAGACAACTACATGTTTATTAACCTTTTAAGTTAAGAAACTTGTTAAGTTGAAGATAATCTGATTTTATTTTAAATTATTCCATAGTTTTTTCTTTCTGTTATTATGTTTATGAAGATTTAAATAAATAAAACGTGCATGATAAGAAACACTTTATCGCCTATAAACGAGTTATGAACATTATTGTGGTTTACATCCGGCAATATTTGAAGTGCATTCGGCCGGCGTTTGCGCAGGAAACGTCAAATTTGACGACGTTAGTTTACAACCAATAAAGACAGGCTTTACATCGACATACACGGACACACATACCCACACACTCGCACGTGCAAAATACCTTATTAAATCTGGAATTTACTGACGATGGCTGTGACGCTGACGGTTGGGAAATCGTGCTGTTGAAGTTGGCAACTTTTCAGTGCGCGGATCAAGTTTTTCGCTGATTATTCTTTTGAGAGGCGTGGGGCAAAAATTTCGGCATACTTTTCGTATACATCATGCACGGCATTTCTCTTGAGGAATTTCTCCCTGAAGATGCGGCGACCGGGCGATTTATTCCGCCACAACCACCACCATCGCTGTTCCAGCCAGGTTTATGCAAAGTTTTGAGATAATGCGACGCCATTGCCGACGCCGTCGCCGCCCCCAGGACTGCCGAAGCTTTCGGTGCATTCGAGCGCGCCTACGTGATGAGTGATGAGCGCAGCGAGATGCAGCCGTGCAAAACTTCGCCGATTTCGCAAATGTAGACGAAAACGCAAATTTGGCGAGTCGAGTATGTAAATAACAAGTTGGTAATTATACAAATCTCTATCGGAATAGTTCTTGGCAAACTTGTTTTCACGCTTTTTCTTAATTTTTAAACTTTAGCCTAGGGACAATTTTCCGTTTCGGTGGATATTTGTGTAACTTAAGCTCATTGAGTTCAATTTCCTGTATTTATAACCCGCGTCATTTACTATCTAGACTAGAACACAAAAATTTGGGAAGCCTAGAAACAATTTTGGCTGAGAACCGTTTTGGTGGACATTTGTGTGACGTAAGCTCCTTCAGGAACTTTATGTATTTACAACCCGCGACATATTTTTCAGTATCTAGAATCACTAACGAAAATTTGGAGAGTTTAAATTTTTGACGAAAATCCGTGCATAGAAAAACAAATGAAGATTCGAAAATTTATTAGACTACAAATTAATTTATTCAATTTAACCAATAAAACCTGGTTCAAAAACCACAATTTCCAAATAAACACTAAATTGATAATAAATCATCTAGTCAAAAATATAATTACCCAATGAAAAAATAATAATATATTTATACATAAATCATTTTACAACAATTCCTTCAAAATTCCTCCTTCCAATATAAAAAAGAAAACCAACGCAAGTAAGCATCAATGCATTGTATGTAATTTATCATTGGCAAACATTTCTGCATGCAGCTGCAAAAATTGTACGGCGCACTCTATTCGAATGCATCGACTATATCAGAACAACCAGCAAACGGGAAATTATAGTTTATGTAGCGAAAAGATTCACCGTTTGTATATAGATTTTGAATGTACTACTCCACCCCGGCGCCTCCACCAGCACCACCAAAATCTATTGCGAAACGAGCCAATGCGATTTTCCTATCTTCCCATGCCTTTCTCGGGTTTCCCCTGCTTTCCCCTAACCTCCCTGGCCACCATCTACCCCCTTCTGCCTGCACCATGCCTTTTTCAGTACACATTCAACATTAATTTATATGCAAGAGCCGGAATACGCATGCGAAACCGAAAAAGTGTATAAAAATCGGTTTCGGAGTGTATGCACAAGCCGTATACACGCTGAGTGAGTTGGACTAATGTGCGCTAACTGCGTGGGCGGACAGAACGCATTAAAGCAACTAATATCAGCCTCGCCGGCGGTAGCTGCCAACGAAACCCTAGCAAAACACACCCGCCCCCACGAATAAGATTGAGTTTGTACGCTCGCTAAGCGCGCAAAGAGTGGAATTAGTTTTGCATAATGATTACGCATTAATAAAGTGCTCTGCCTTCGTGTACGCGCCTCCCCTGCAATGAAAGCTAATGAATCGCAATGAAATACAGACGAAATACGTATCAATTTTTCGGGGTTATTGCGACGATTTTATATAGCCGAGTGGTAAAAACGTGAAATATGTAAATGTACCGCGTTAAATTTTAATAGTAGTTTTATTAAAAATTATAGTTTTATTATTAAAATTTTAATAATATATGTTTCAATCTTTCAAAGAAGAGAGATGTGATTGTAAAGACCGGTAGAGAATACGAAATACTTCTCTGTTAACATTATTTCATTTTTAATTCATTTCGATATTAATTTTTTTACATATATTAGCGTATTTCTCGACGATTTAAGCACCTAAAGCTCTATGAGTGGTGTTCTGACTATTTACAACCCTCGTCTTAAGCATAAAACCAAGTAGATTTATGGAGCTCCGTGGATTTACAACCAGCATCAAAATCTAGAATTGAAATATTTGAAGTAAATAATGTTACATTGATTAATTGACTCGTACCTCATCATGTTAAGCTATTAAAGCTCCTTGAATAGAGCTTCATGTATGTGTCACAATTTAGGAACGAAGTAGATGTATTTTAGTTAAATATTGCCGTAGTCAGTGATCTTCAGTTTCTATGTCGAGTGAAGCATCTAAGGCTCATTTGTACAGCTCCATGTATTGCCAACCAGCGACATAACCAACGGACAATCGCTCAAAACCCATTGATATCATATTATATACTTTTAGTTACTGTCTTTTTTATGTTTTGGAAAATCGTCATTTAATGAATAATTTTAAGATTTTTCGAAAAAAGAACATATTTAATCAAACTATGTCCTTTTGTAGTTTCATAACAACAGTCTAATCTTCAAAAATGTGGGAATACCCTTAAAACCGTAAATTTTAACCACATAGCGTAAACATTCTATAAAATTAATGTATATACTGATAAGAGAAACACCTGTGCATAATAGTATTCCATATATTTCCAATTATGGGTTATCCTCCCCTAGTTTTCCCTCTAAACTTATGGATATAGTCAATATTTCCAAAATAAACGATGCACACACGCGCGTTATCAAGTTATACCACCGAAATTTATGTGTTTTCATAACTTTGCTATTGCCAAATACATTAATAACGCTATAATTTACGGTTTTGGATAGTTCACATGATTTTTGAAGAATTCATCAACTTTCATTGCATAGAAAATTTGATTTTTATTGTGTAAAATGAATTAATTCTGTAGATTTCGTTAATATCCCTAAGATAACACGTTTTAGAGTTTCAGAGATTGATGGAGGTACCTGATATTTATACATTTGCTGATTCCTGTCTAGTTAGTAGTCAAAACTCATCTAGATAATCAATCTGTAAGGACAATTTCATGCCATAATAACGTTTTTGTCAATCTCTAGACACCTGGCAAACATTCATAAAACTCATGAAATCAACTCTCACACTATTCATGCTACAGGAGGCAGTGGAGGCAGTCGGTGGCGGCTGCTGAATTACAACCATTTGATTACGCCGCAGCCAGTTAATGCGCTGATGAATTATTTGTTAGCTTTATGATTGTTTGCACGACACGACGCGACACGCACGCGGAGGCATCGAGGGGTCGTGTACGACTCGTCCGTGGGGCGGCAATGCCGTGATTGCATTCGCGTCGGCTCGACCGACACGTTTGTTTACCGACGCCCCAGCTAGTATTGTGTGTGTTGGGGTGGGAAAAGCTCGTCGGCCAGCGCCAAATGTTGGCGTTATAACCGAGCACCGAGCATATAATTTCAATATATGAATACTCTATTTTTATGGGATTTTCGCGCGTGTGAAACTAATTTGCCGAAACATGGTAATACCTAATGCACAATGAGCGTTACATTATCGCAACTGCGTGCGCCCGCATTAATTTTCTCATTGAAAAGTGCAACATAACTTTGGTGACGTTGTGCAGATTAGCAATTATAATTATACTGGTAATATTGTAATATTGGGACAATTATTTATTTTGGAAAAATTTAAATTAGCAAAGCTAGACAACTAATTTTGTTTAATTAAAGATTAATTAGACATTTTAAAAAGATGTAATATAATTGGGTAGATATTTAAATGTTTCGATCATGAAATGGAACATAGAGGATATCATTTATTAATCTCCGATCGAGGACATGATTTTTTGGGCATTCAAGTTTCGATTTTTTCAACTTTTTTTTTGAAGCTTCAAAAATGCAAAACGAAAATATATATGATTTCCAGGCTCCTTCACAAAAATTTTAAGACTGTTAAACTCCCAGAACGCTTAGAAAACCTTAAACTCTCAAATTTTACTTCTACAATTCTCTTCTATAATGTCTGGTCTTTAATATTTTGAGAAGTGTCACCTGCGGTTATTCAGATTGCTTGTCTGATTTTGATCTGATAGGAATTATATGCATATGCTGTGGTTGTTGCAGGCTACGATGACTGAGAGCAACTAACTTACATATTTTTAAAATATATTTTTCTTTCGCAGAAAGGTTTACCTTCCCTTTATCCCTTTTAATATCTTAAAAATATAAAAAAATACAAAACAAGAATAGAGAACAAAATTATATATGATTTCCTGGCTCTTCCACCCATAACTTAAAGAGTGTTAAACGGCTTCAACGCTTGGAAAACCTTAAACCCTCTAATTTTACTTTCTGTTTTTTTCTAATTTTAATTCTGTTCTATCTTGTGGACCGATTGTAACTGTGTGTTCCCAAGGACAGTCAGATCTTTAATATATTGAGAAGTGACTGATTATTTCGATCTAACAGAAATTATATGCATCCGTTATTTTTGCAGGCTGCAATGACTGAAAGAAAGCTTTACCTTCCGTTTATCCCTTTTAATATTTTATAACTTGAAAAAATACAAAACAAGAAGGGTAAAAACATAAATTCCAGCACCTCCACCTAAAGTTTGAGAGCGTTGATCGACCTAACCACCCTCGCAAAACCACACAACCAAATTCCCCTTACTCTCGTTCTATACATTACAAATGCACATAACAAATCTTAACACAATAGCTCACACTGTGAGTGTAAGATAAGTACGCATTCGAGGGTGGCCTGTTGAATTTCCAACCATAAATTACGTTTTTTCCTCCACCGGCACCGCTTTCCTTACGCTAAACACTCTAACGCTTCCTACTCTTTATATCACTAACCGTTATCAACCTTTTCATCCAAAACCACCATAGAACAGACTATGGAAAGGTTCAATCAATCGTTTAGATTCGCTCAAACATAAAATGTAAATTATCATTTGCAAGATTAACAAAATCATTGACAAACATGTAAATGATATTAGAAATTATCAATAAGCCGATATTTACATTGCAGCAAAATGAATGTAGACGAGATTCAGGCGAATTGCAGCAAATGTTTCGAGATCATCGAAACGATGGGACGCCGAAATCGGATTGTTTTCGATGTTGTGCGACTAAATATTGAACGCAGCGATGACAAAAGGCCTTCGAATAATTGGCGCGAAGCTGCGAGCTAGCTTACAAACCGCCCCGAATGGGGCCCACGCGACACGAAACAAAGGCCAGTGTTTTGTGTGATAACAGTTATTCGTGCGTAACGCGTAATCCGTTTATATCCGAGCAAACGAGGTGCGTAGACTGCCTGAGATGTGTCAATGATGGTATGAATGTGATTAGTTTAGTGAATTAACCTTTTCCAATCAGATAGTTAGTATTTTTAGAGGTTTAACACTTGCTCCTCTAAAAATAATTGTGACAGTTTTAGATCATTTTAAATGTTTTATATGGGTTAGAGAAGAAAAGCTCCTTCAGTAAAGTTTCGGGACTTTACAACCCGCGTCTCAATCTTGGCTTAAGACATGACAATGGTCACTAAATCATGTTTTAATAAAATCTTTTTTTCAGGTTCCTAAAATTTTTTGAATAAATATCCATGAATTTTCAACCCATTTCATGGTATAGAATTCTTAAGGTAGCAGATTTTAAAAGAAATCGTCTCAATAGTCGATTAAATATACGGATTTAGCACGCTTTGTTTCTTTATCCACTTTTAGTTATTTGAGGCGAACTCAACGTATTCACAACCCGCGTCATAATCCTGCAGTAAGACGCAACAATTCCGTTTAAATAACATTTCAGGAAAATCTTGGCTGTTTCAGCTGCCTAAAGCTTCTTAAGTGAAGTTTTCTAATTTTACAACCCGCGCCATAAACTTTTAGACTAAATATGAAAATGTATTTTACATTTGAATTACTTTGATATGGAGATCCGTTCAAAAACAGACTTTTTTGAGGTTAGAAAGCAAGTATTAAAATTTACAGATGGTTCTGTATTCGCCACTTGTCTTCATAACGGCTCCGGTGAAATGGCTTGGTGGAGGCGCCGGTGAAACGATGCCATTTTTGCAGCGTGTTTTGCGCGATGAAGCAATTCGGCGACGGCAGCGGCATAAAAGTCGATGACTCCGGCGCTTATCGCGCCAGCAGGAGTGCGAATAACAGGAAAGCAGGATGTGGGGAATGTGTCTGGCATAACTTATCCTTAGTTTTGTTAGTTTTCAGTAATGATTCTCACTGTGAAAATGGCCATACAATTTTTCCCTACAATAACCAAGCATATTCCACTATTCCGGATGAAATTGTTTGAATTTTTATATAATTACATTCCGTTTATGTTAAAACCTGTGTTGTAACGTAGAATTGTTAACTCTCATATTTTATAAAAATCATGTAAATTGTCGTTTTCGTTAATGGATTTTGATTGATCTTTAAATTCCAAGAATGAAACTCAACGAATTTATAACCCGCGACATATTATATGATTGGGACGCGACAATCTCATATTAACTTGGTTTAATATTGTTTGATTAATATCTTGAATATTTTTGGGTTTTAACGCTCCTTGAGTGAAGCTTCCGAAATTTACAACCCGCGTCATAGACTATAATTTTAACGGAGCTTATATATAAAGGATAGATAACTTAATAAACGTCAAATTAATAAACGAATTTGGGATGCCATTTTGATTTATCTACATTTAACTCCTTGATTGCTCTAGCTCTAGGTTCACTTCCCTCCCGCGTTATAATCCGAAATTATGACCTGACAATCTCGGTTTTATCAGTATTGATAAAATATAGAGTATTTCAGGCTCATAAAACTACTTAAGTAAAGCTCCATAAATTTCAACCCGCGTCTTTCAACGTTTAATAAAAAAAAATATTTTGTTTATCAGTTTATTAAAGAGATTAGAATGCTTTGTTACAGAGGCGGCTTGCCGCGTTGTGGAGCTCGGTACCCGTTAGATCACCGCAGTAAAGCAATGTCGGACATAGCTGGGCGTTGGATGGGTGACCACTTGGTCTCCCCACTTAACAAACGGCTGCGACGCCGTCCGCGAACTCCTGACTTCGCGGTAAAAACGCGAACGAAGGTTGGGCGACCGGATTGGGCCGGGAGAAAGTTACTAATCTCTTACACTTATTTATTTATGCACTTTTTAGCTGGTAGCTCCTTGAGTAGAGATTAACGTATTTTCAACCCGCGTAATAATATTGTCCTAAGACACAACTATCTCGTTTTAATCAAGTTTAATATAATCGTAATGTAAACATTCTGCTAAAGCTCCTTTAGATATATTCATGAAATTTACAACCCTTCGTAGTCCAGTATTTTTTACCAAGAATATTTTCAAATTTTAATAAAACTCATCTCATTTTTCGATTTAATAATCACATTATCACGGATTCTCTACCGCAACCCACTTGAAATGAATTAATATTAGCTCCGCGCATAACCTCAAATGATCTAGCAAATAAAACGCTCATGCGGAATAGATAAAAACAATAGTTTTTACGACTGTGATGTAAAACAGCACTCCAGTACGCGGCGTTCGATTTTAATGAAAATTTCCGACGAGGACTTGCCATGGATGGCAAACGATGGCGACAATAAAAATCGTGTGGAGGTGGAGCGCGTTGACGGCAGTGGCACCGGTGATGTGCTTCCGGTTTGATGCGCCGCCGACGGTTTTAGTGCGCTTCAATAAATGCGCGCCGCTCGTTTATCGTCGCGCGAATAAAATCAAAAATCATATAACGCATATTGCGACCGCGCTTTACGGTCACACCTTTTGCCACCCGTAAAAGTTGGCGCGCGAGAGGCTTTGGTAATCGTGGATGGTTGTTAATGTCGTTTAATTTCGGTTTATTTTATTGCGGGCGGATATCAATCGCGGCGCATCGTAGCGAGACGGAGCGAAGTGCATAAACTCGCGCGGTTATGACTCTGATAAATTTTTCTCTTGTTTTCATTGCGTTCGGCAAGAATGACTGGGGTCGCTTATCGAAATCAAAATCATCAACATGTGGATAGACGGATACGCATCGGCGTAATGAATGTGTTAACGCTGGGTTTTTATCGATGGCAATAACAACGCTTTAATTATTCGCTTATTGTTATCGTAAAAACAATGGTGTCGTTAAAATTGACATATATTGGCTTTGCTAATATTTTTCGAACCAGTTGATTTTCGCTATTTCGTCAATTTTTCAAATTTCGGCTAGATATTAAGAAACAAATTGGTAAAATCATTTGTTCTGGTTCGATTTAATGTTTTTATAATATTTCCGGAAAATATTGCACCGACTGATGTTAGAAAAATCGAAATAAAGTATCGATAATATCATTCGATACATTTATTTCGGCGATTTTCCAAAGTATTTTAAAAATTTAGTCTCTAAAATCGAAAATTATTTCTTGGATGCCATCTGTGAAAGTTGTTGCTAAAATCTAT
This sequence comes from Mimaenictus wilsoni, assembly GCA_027575185.1. Classification (NCBI taxonomy): domain Eukaryota; kingdom Metazoa; phylum Arthropoda; class Insecta; order Coleoptera; family Staphylinidae; genus Mimaenictus; species Mimaenictus wilsoni. The sequence goes on along the minus strand of JAODAC010042877.1, from coordinate 46,687 downwards.
AGGGAGACTCAGTGATGCTCCTAACTTACTTAGTTCAAGCTTACTTTACTTAAAGCTCCTAGAGTGGAGATCCACAACAGGAAAATACTTCTAAGATATTAAGATATCTCCTCCCTTGATAAACACACTAGAGCACAATTATTGGGGTAAACTCAGTAAACCTCATCGAGTGAAGCTCCAAATTTTGTATTCAACTATTGTTTAGTTCTGTATCATCGGTTTTTGTAATCTCTGAAATTAAAATCGGTAAAACTCCTAGGAAATTGTTCCCAGGACAGCATTGACAATCTCGGCTCAAAACTCGCTAAAGCACCTTATAAGAAGTAAACACTGTAAAGCTCCAGAACTACTTATATTTCTCCAACTATTCGAATATTTCTTGAAAATCGTTCGAAACAAAATCGTACAAAGAAAATATATTTCTACATACTCGCTGCAAACATTTAATACCAAATGTCGGCCGACACAATATCAAACGTGAACGTCGCCTGTCAGAGTCAACGCTGATGTGGGCTGTCTGTGGTCGAGGTGACATGCGACATGCGGTCGAAACGTGACTTTTATATCGCTCCCTGAGACACATACGCACACATGCACGTACCCACAATACTCATCTGCTTTCCTACACTGCCCCCCGCACACCCTCGAAAGCTGGTGGAAGAACCCCCTCAGGCGATCGTACTGGTGGCCTGAGAGAGGTTGACTAGGACGACAGTGGTGGTGAAGGTGGAGGCGCCGGGCGTGCGTGTGTCGTCGAGTGACTCCCCAGCGTCGCGTTTTCTTCCAAAGATATCGCTGGCTCACACCACCTCATCCCTGCCTCCCATCCGCCTCCAGGCACCGCTGCCACCACACGATAGTCGCATCGCTCCGTTCGCTTATGTCAAGCGCTTAGAATACGTAATTTTCTCCACACATGAGTGTGGAGTGTGGAGGCTATCTTTCATCCAAACTTATCAGTATTATCATCTACATGAGTTCTGGCAGGTTTTATGTAGTTTTACACATGTTTTTCGTGTTTTCAAAAGACGTTTTGAAATGATTCGTTCATATTTATTTTTACTCTTGTTTATGCTTGAATATTTCTTTCCTGAAAAACATATAGACTATCGTCTTGGTTGGTAAAATCTGTCCTTAAACTCAGCTAAGTTTCCTGATTGGGATAAATTCAATAAAGCTCCTTGAGTGATTCTAACCATTCTAAATGAAAGTGAGGCAATTGCGTTTTTTCTTAAAATTAAGGCAAAATATTGAAAATTTTCCAAATTAAATTGTGTTATTAGAATTAGTTATTCATTACATAAATTTTACGTTTATAACTCTGAAAAAAACTTTCTAATTTATGAGTTATAAATATTTAAAAAAAAATTAAATGAAGTTTAACAAGCTTTGCTTATTTTTTTGTTGTTTGTTTTTTTAACAAACTTTTAAATAATGTTAATAATAATAGAGATAATATATCAAAAATGTCGAAAAATAAATAAGGAAACAGGCGTGGAAAAGTTGGCGGGTGGGAAATGGATTGAGATAAAACGCAAAACAAACTTTATCCTGACATGATTAATCCGACGACGCGCAAGCGCGGATTTGTTTCGGATTTGCATTTCTCGCAACAGTTGTAACAACATAATCTCATCGGCGGGTGGGCGGGATGTTTGCCGTTCCTCAAACGGTGTTTCGAGCATCGCGTGGCATGTCTAACATTTCCATAAAAGCATCGAACGAATGCGACGTAATTTAGGTATGCGTTTAACCGACTTGTTTTCGTGGCGAGTACATGGCTTTATGGAGTGATAAAAAATTGTGTGCCGTCGTCAGAAGTTGTCGAGAACGTTAAAGATTTCCCGACTTTCATTTAAAGAAAGCTTCAAAATATCGATAAATTGCTAAAACACATATCTTTTATTTCGAAATATAGGCCAAGAGAAGGATATTCCTACGTTGTAAACTAACTTTTCTGTCGATTGGAACTCTACTCAAGGAGCTTTATTATGAATACTTTCATCATGGAATTTGACTAAGTTTAATAGCAAAATAACGGCTACACTCACTGAAACTTGTTTTGGTCATGATTACCATGAGGGGTAATTCCTTCAAGAATATCATCTATGTTTTTAATTCTGCTATTGAACTTGTTATAGTTCCTTGACTTGGGGAAACACAAAAACTCCTTGAGTTGAGCTCCTTTGCCAGAGAAATAATGGTTGAGTATAAGTCCTTTCATAGTTCGTATTATGTTTATGGCGTTATTATTATTATTCATGGAAATACAACTTCCGATGTGTTTAAACACATTTTGGGCCAAATTAGTTGTTTGTACACACCTACTTTTTTTTAATTTGCGTAAAACTTGCCCTTAATTTTGGAAATTGCATAATAAGCTCCGAACAGTTAAAGATACTTACAATTAGAGCGTTAAGGAAATCTTACTCCTGATGTGTTTAAACACACTTATTCGTGAAAATACATCATTTGAGTACATTTACCTTTTTCAACTGTATTTTAGTAAGTTATCAAAAAATTCAGAAAACGTTGGATAACTTTCGAATCGTTACAGATTAGTGATCTCCCGATGTGTTTAAACACATTTTTAGTTGTAAATGGGCAGTTCCTTGACTTGAAACTAAAAAGTGCTCCTATGATATTATTATTCATGGTAATCTAACTCCCGATGTGTTTAAACACATGTTTCGGGCAAATTAGTTGTTTGTGCACACCTACAATTTTTTTTGAATTTGCTTATAGCTTGCCCATAATTTTGGAAATTGCCTGGTAAGCTCCGAACAATTAAAATTACTTGTAGCGTTAAGGAAACATTACTCCCTATGTGTTTAAACACACTTATTCGTGAAAATACATCATTTGAGCACATTTGAGCATAATTTAAAATTTTCGAAATCTTTCTGATTAAATAGATTAGGATAATTATAAAAACCTGAATTATATTTATTTCCACCAAAAATTAAATAAAATTCATCAAAGTAAATTAAATTCACCATAAATTCAAATTTTCCCTAAAAAGCGCTAAAAATCATTGTCCAGTGAATTGTTTATTTATCGATCAATCGAGAATGCATTACAAATAAATTATACGCAATTCCGGCATTTTATGCCCTCGTTTTGGAAATATTTTCATGCGAAAACACCACCAGGCCAGCGAGCAGAGTGCAGGGGACAGGGTTCGCCATTAGAATATGCCCCATTGGATATGCTGGTCGCATACAAACAATCGAATAAATATTAAAATTGTTTATTATTGATTCGAGAGGCGGCATGATATGCGTGTCACGATCCGATTATTTACGTCGCATCGAGTTTAGGGTTGTGTGGGTGTGTTGGGAGAGGACGGGAGAGGTGAGTGCAATTGGGGGTCGTTAAAAAACGGGATTAGCGGGATGCTTTGATGACCGCCAGAAAAAATATGACTCCCCAGTGAATTGTGAAATATGTTTTGAGTTATTTTTTCTTAAATTATTCAAAATTAATTGTAATAAAACAAGAAATCGTAAGGATTGAATTTAAATTTGACAGAATTTTTTTGATAACCATATATCTTTATATTACATTTTGACAACCTTATATTTTGCTAAATTTATATTTTGAAAACCTTATAGAAGGAGAAAAGGCAATTTATTCCCGGCTTATATTTGCTGCATAAATCAATTACGAAATAATCGCATGAACATACGCGAGTCTAACTTATTCAAGATCCATTCAGGCTTATTATAAATCACGATCAGTTTCAGTGTTTGTGAGGGCAGGCATTGTTTCTCGAGTGTAGAAAGTTAGGTGTTCGAGGAGGTTTGGGTGGAGGTACCGGAGATGGCGGTGGTGCTGGAGGTGACGAAGGGGTGGTAGTAAAACTGGGGGCGTTGTTTTGCCGTAGTAAGTGGCAATAATTCAGTCGTACAATCTCAGTATCACTTTCATGCCCTTCCTTGCCGAAGTTGAAGTAACTTCAAATATGGGTATCACTTCCTCGTCCTTCCACCAAGTCTTGAGGTAGAAGGGTGAGTTTAAAACACTAACGTTCCCCTACAACTTGTCAATTTTCTGTCAGCCATCCCTTCATACCGCAGATGGGAATACTATGGCTTCCGGGGTGACTAGAGACCTTGAAACAGTTAAATCTTGTGATTCTAAGGTTCCACTTAAACCCTAAAGTTTCTAGGTCTCTGGAGGTTGCCTTAGAGAATCAAAATTTTCGAAATAGATGAGGGTGGAGCAGGAGGAAGAGGGAGGTTGTTAGTTCAGGAAATATTGAGATGATTTATTAGTGATTTCTCTTTCCTCGAGATAATATGTAGTCTGAATACGTTATAGACAAGTTTTAAGAGTTAATAAATTATAATATAGTTATTTATCGAATCGTTAAAAATAACGATCTGACGATGTGTTCAAACGCAATTATGGGCGAAAATAATTCGTTTAAACACATCTAAACACGTTTATTCTTTTTTGTTTTAGTGTAACTTGCCTAAAATTTCATAAATCGTTTGATATTAAGTCGTTTTTTGTTCAAAATTTTAAAAATTGATGATATTTGATGATAACATGATAACTTCCGAAATGACAGATACTTTTACAATATTAAAGAAACCCAACTCCTGATGTATTTATACACATGTATTGGCGGAACTAAGTCGCTGAAACATATGTAAACACGTTATTGAACACGGCGAGGGTAATAGGCAATAAAAAGGGCATGAAGAAAAAGGTAACCATTTCTAGTTCTAATGATTTCTACAGATTAGTAACGGTTGATGCCAAAGATTTTGAAAACTCAGTCATTAGACGCATAAATATGTCTGGGTCGAGAAGTGTCCGACTGAGGGCAATAAATCTTGGGGATTAAATCGACGCTGGCTGACATTTTAGACGCATCAACTCATTCACGGGTGGTCTACTCGTGAATAAGTGGCCACGAATTGCGTGCGGAAAAGATAGTGCATCCCAATTGGATGGGGGTGTGCTTATTTCAGTCATCACACCGATTTGTTGGTGGAATTTCTCGTGGAGGGAAGTTCATGGGAGTTTGTGTATGTTTAGTTCTAGGATTTTTGTAAATAAAAATTCAGTTATTAGCCAAACTTTGGTGCGTTAATAATTTCTTCCTCGACTTAAACATTGTACGCGTAGTCCAGCCCAGCATTTGTTTGTTTTTGATACTTTTGTATCATTTTTTTCGAGTCTTCCAGCGTGGAACTCGGTGGTAACCGTGGTCTTTTGAGTCCGCCTATCTTCTGTTTTAACCCTATCTTGGTCTAGCGTAGCCTTGGTACTTTCGCGGTTCTGAACACACATATTTCAGTTGTACTTTAGAGAATCTAGTCTAATACTTTAGAAACCGAATCATTGAAGTTACCAATCTATCAATTTGTTTAAACACATGTTTAAATAGAAATAAGTCATTCGAATACATCTATGCACGCGTTTTTGCTTGAATTTTAGTGAAACTTACCCAACATTTCAGGAATTGAGTTCCGAAATGATAAAGTCCTTATAAATCATAAAGACAACTCATGATGTGTTGAAAGACACTTATTGACGAAAATGAGTTGTATGTACGCATTTAAAAACGTTTCTTCCTTTGTATTGTAGAGAAACTTGACAAAATTTAAGAAATCCTATAATTCCTCAAAATTCTTTAGAGATACTTTTGAGCCTTTAAAGAAATTAAACTCCCAATGTATTCAAACACACTTGAAAGCGAAAATATACCAATTGAGATCAATTAAACACATTTTTCCTTTTATTCCTTTTATTTATTTTTTAGCCAAACTTTCCCAAAATTTCAAAAATCACTAACTTTAAATTTAAAAAATCTTATAAAATCTCATAAAAAACTGATACGTAAAGGAGACTCAACAAAAAGAAACTTCACACAAAACACTAAAATATAACTACCTATTTTGAACTATCAATAATTCCTCTTTTATCTGCTATCTTCTCTATCACCACCTCTTTATTTTTTTACATGTTTTATTTATTTACATGATTTACATGTCATTTTAGAGCTCTCTTCTAACTTGAGCTAAGGTTGTATTATATTTACGAAGGTGTTATATGAGGTTATGTAGTAATTCAGAGGTTATGCAGCAACGTGAGGATGAGTCTGAGTATATGTGTATCAGGAAGGAAACGTTCATCCCATAAAAATCGCACCCTTATCGGTGTGGGTGCGTCACCACCGTAATGTCTTCAGCTGCCAGAAAATGCAGCCACCACATGTGAGTATATGTGTTACACTCACGTGAAGAGAGTTTTTCACAAACTGCAAAAGCTCCCCACTTGCTGGGGATAATACTGATACAGCGATTGTTATCCTGCATGATCCACCAATAAATTACATGTGCTTTTGTTGCCTCCAAAAAACATCGATGGCTTTCGTATCATGCGGACATAATGTGAGGATTTATCCACAAATAAAAATTGGAGTTTACAACCTTTTTTAGTAGTTTATCTTAATACTTTCAGAGCTAAATAATAAAAATATGTATAAATTTTGAAATTTTCGATTTAAAGGGCAATAACACCTCCTAGATAATATCGGTGTATATTGTGTTATACATCATTGGATAGAGAATTTAAGTGGCTTTCCTATGATGTATTCGTGCTGTATATTTTTGAAATAGAACTAGATTAATAGGAGTTTGAATATGATTGAACATATTAACTCACCATAAAGTGCCATAAAATCATGATTATATTAAGCTAATCACAAAGAAGATAAACATAAATATCGTATTGAAACAAGATTAGCTTTCTTTCACGTGTTCATCGACCGAACTATAAAAAAAAAACAAGTAAACAACAATAGAAGAAAAAAACATAAAGAAGTGAGATTCGAAGAGAGTGCACAAAAGGAAATCCATAAAAAAGCAGGCGTTTGCACAGTGTGAAAATGCTATAACCCTTGCTGCCAACTCCCCGTCGGTTTTTCAATGTGTTCCACGCGCCCCTTTTCCATGCGCCTGCATTTTCCTATTTTTCTATTGCCAATGCCGGATTCAACGGCCGGTCCTCGTCGCCTCCATCGTCGCTCGTCGGTTGTTGAATTGAGAATCTATCCAACGCACTACAGCACACAAGACACACAACAGCATTGCAGAAATGCAACGCCAGCATACTGCCGCCCCCCAGGAGAAATGCAAGCGTGAGATTTGCGATTTGGAAAAGTGGAAAATGCCACCAACAATGCATTTACGATTTTTTATGGCTTGTATTAAACCAATTTCTGCAATGATTTAATCGTTTCTCTGATTTCTTTCCTATTTTTACCCATTCTCCATATTTATTACATGATTCTTTAAACAACATACGAAAACTACTTTATCGATCCATTCAACGAGGTATATTTTAATTTTGTAACATATTATGTACAGGGTGTTATGAACATTTTATTGGAAAATTGCCCAAAATCCCATTTTGATTGAAAATAGTGATTTCCTTACTTCAAAGGCATAGATAGTGGCTTAAAATTGCAAAGATGCAATATGCTTAAACATCAATAGATAACTAAATATATTCTCTTTAAAGTGCTTTAAAGACCTAAGTAAAAGTATTTTTAGTTTCGTAGATACATGCTCTGAAATTAGGTCAATATATTTTGAGGACTTCTTCAGTGTATGTCTTAAAATATTCAAACCCTAATCTCTAAGTTTATGAAACGAAAATATAAAATACATTGTACAGCATTGGAAAGCCACTAAAATTTTCTACCCATCGATGTATAACGCAATATAGAATCATATTGTCTACAGGGTGTTATTGCCGTTTATATAGGAACTTTCAAAATATTCCAATAGTGGAACAAAATGGTTTAATCATTTCAAAGGCAAAATAAGTAGCTGCGAAATTCAAAGTTTCAATAATTATAAATATCATTAGTACGGGAATTAAATTTTCTTTCTATGGATCTATAACCTAAATAATATTATTTTTAGTTTCGGAATCATACGCGCATTTGCGGCCGAAAAACTCGCAACATCAAAATGTTGTTTATTTCACTTTAAAAAATTGCTCTCATGTTACTCTGTTTCCGTCGCGTGTTTAATATTCAGTGATGTGTGTGAACTGTCGAATTATTTACGCTTCAATTAAGTAACCAGCGTTTTATTAGTGTAGTGCATCAAAGTGTGGACATCAACAGTGAGGCATTTCATTATTCCAAAATTTGTATGTTTATTAATTCCATTACTCTAAACATACATATTTTATGCTGGTTTATTTATATTAGGAATATTATTTATATTATTATTTAATTATTTTTAATTACTAATGTCATGAAATAATAATATTTACTTATTTATTATATGTTTAATTATTTTAATAATTAAAATGAGGTTTTAGTAAAACTTATTCACTTATCATTCAATATAACGTATAATAATATGTGGGACTTACTTGTACCACAATATATGTAACAAAAGATATAGGAATGAAGAAGATAGGAGCGTGAAGATCCTTGGAGGCAGCAGGCGGAGGAGTATGGCTGGCGCTGGTCGTCGGGGCAGGTCGTGAATGACGTCGGAATCACAGATGACCAAGGCCGGTGGCGAAATCGCTGGTGGCGGCTGCTGGCGTCGAAGTAATCGGTGGAGACGGCCGGTGAGTTACATGGTGAGGACTCTCGGTGACGGCGGACTCTCTGGTGGCGGCAGCTGGTGTCTGACTAGCTGGTGGCGCAAGAGATGACGGCTTGCCGGTATGGGAAGGCGTTCGTGTTGTGCGGCGTGGAGTGGAATTTAGAAGTCGGGTTCTGGAGTATGCATTCGCTGTGTTCATCTCGTTCTCGGTACGGGTTGCTTCGCCTTGGCGGTCATCACAGCGCTGGTCGACGAGACAGATTGTCGCAGATCTGCGTGGCGGGGACTAGGTGCATCATGTGGCTCGGTTCCGAAGATGACGTGGCGAACTGTGATGAGGATCCTCGAGTGCGGGGTGCAGTGAGTCGCAGTCCAACGCGGCGTGGTGGGACGTGGTGCCTTGGCGATGGTGTCGTCGTCGAGAGTGAGATGAAGATGCTGGACCGTTGACTATTTCCAGAGTCCAGGATTGACTCCTGATGGTTGGTGAAGATGGCTGCCTGCAGAGGGTGATGCTGCATGTGATGACGGCTACCGTGGCCAGAGTCCAGGATTGACTGACTTTTGATGACATATTGTCGACTACATATACCGGTGGAAGTGCTGACGCGCCCATTTTTTGTTTGCTGCGGATCAGGTACGTCGCAATCGCGCCGTGTCGATTTTGACATGTCAGCATTCTCGATGTTTAGTGTCGAATCGATTAAGACTTCGGCTGTTGCTGATTAAGGTTTGTTGATGCAGATGCTGATTAAGGTTTGTTTATGTTTATTCTTGTTTGTGCGGTGGTAATGGATTGACCGCCACACATATATTCCCTTGGTTTCACTTATTGTGTTAGTAATTGTTTAATAATTAATATTCAATAATTCTTTATTAATTAAATGTTGTTATTTTCAGTGTGCGGTTTCTTTTGAAATGTGCGGTGTGGGTGTTGAAGCATTACAGAATTGGTGAGTACATCAATACATTAATTTATATAATGCAAAACGTTAATGGAAATTATTTTTTTGTTTATTTTCGCATTGTGTTTTTGAATATCTCCAATGGATGATTTTAAATTGTGGCTGGTAAACCACAAAAGACGTATTGTAAAATTAACAAATCTTATTTAGCTTCTAAAAATGTGTATATGGATAACTTTACGCATTTGTTCGGCGAACGTATTCAAACCCTAATTACTCAAGAACTAAAATAAAAATATATAATAGCTTATATATCATTGGAAAGCCACTTAAATTCTCTATCCAAAGAGGTTTAACTCATAATAAAATAATATTATCTACAGGGTGTTATTATACTTTTAATAGAAACTTTCAGAAAATTCCATCAGGATTGAAACAAAGTGGTCCTCTTATTTCAAAGGCAAAATAATTTACTTAAAAACGCAGAGTTACAAGAAGTGTATATATAGAAAGCTAAATAAATTATCTTTCACGGGCTCTTGGGTGCTATGAAATAATAATATCACATATTTTAATGTCTATCGACCTCTGTGGGTCTTTCCGATGTGCAATGTAATATTATTTTTAGTTTCTAATTTACGCGTTCTTAAATTAGGTCAATAATCCTGGGGACTTTTCGAGTATTTAAATATCTTAATATGTTCAAACCCAAATTACTCCATGTTTACAACAAAAATAAGAAATGCATCATTCATCATAAGAAAACCACTTAAATTCTCTATCCAATGATGCATAATACAATAAACCATCCTAATAATTACAGGGTGCTATTGCCATTTAAATCGAAACTTTCAAAATAATAAAATTCTCTTATTTTCACAATAAAAATGTTCGTAAGTCGGTTTTGTGATCTAAAATCACTCCTTTGCTAAATAAAAAATTACAAATCACGTTCCTCAACATCTTAATTTGTAAATACTTCAACCCCTTCTTCATTTATTAAAAGAAGAATCAATAAGAAACGAAGTAATTCGTAATTTGTCCGAAACAAAGCACTAAATTTTCAAGCAGCAGCAGTTTTCAGTAACTGTCAAGTGGGCGACTGCAACACAATGGAACACAATGTTTTCCCTCCACCCCCAGCCGTCCCTTTTTCACTCTTCAACTTGAACCCTTGCTTGGCCTGCTGCTGCTACTATGTTGCTTCACGTTGGCGTTGTGAGAGCTGAGCGTGAAATGTACATTTTTGTGTCGGTCCTGCCATCCCAAGTCTTGCCACGCCATTGCCGCGTTGTTCCAGGTGTTTTGGACACTTTTCTAAAGATTCTGCGAAATCACGCAACGCGTTAAACATTCACCTATTGGATTTGCCTGCATAGCCTCTGTCATTCTTTCTCTTCGGTTTAAATAAGTAAACATTAACTGGGTGATCAACTAACGTTTCTACTACCTTTCTAAAGATATTAGTTGAATTAATCTGTAAATTCCATCAGGACAAACCTAATTAATCCTGGAAAACCTTTAACATCTTTTTTAAAGCCATTTTAACGAGAAGGTAGAGGATATAAAGTAGTTTAAACCTTACTTTTTCGAAGAAATAAGGAATTATTTCATCCTGCTGCATCCTGTAGACTGCCTTAAACAACCTTCCGACAGCAGGAAATCTTTTTCGACAAAATTAACTATCGACTTTTTGCGCTAACAGGGAATAGAAGCACTGGAGTACCAGGCAGGGAGAAAATGTCTATTTACAACTTGTCGGGCTGTTTCTCCGACTTCCTCCTTGCATTCCTGCAAATACAGTAGCGTAGCACTGTACGCGACACTGCAACTCCAGTTTCGAATGTTACAAACTTTTCTATCAATATGTAATGTGTCCTGCCATCCTGGGGGAGGGAGCTGAAGGTTGGGAAGACAAAAACTTTCAGAACTATCGCGATTCGATCGTGTTTGCCTCCCAGGATCGTCGTAGGCGTGCTGCCGTGTAGTACGAGATTGATACCCGCCTGCAAGTGCTGCATTAACGATCTTCATCCCTCATCCCCCATTCTCATCCTCGTGTCTATTTCGAAAGGACGTCCAACCGTCCTTCATTACTCGCCTGCATCCTTCTAGACCGTTCCACTCCTTCCTACACTCTGTAACTCTCTGTTACACACTGCTACTCCCTGCTATTCTCTACTCCTTAAAGTCGACTTGATGATGTTTGATCCTGCATCCTTGATCCGGAAATACCCGCGTGCGTTTGACTAGTCTCGCCTGCGCCCCGCGAGCGTAAACTTTATCTGCGTTTGCACATCACTGCGTATTATATTTCAGTCGTAAAAGGACGTTTCGATAAAACTGCCTCACCTGCCGTGCCATTTAGCCTCATTTTCCGCAATAGTTTCTTGCCTTTATTAACAATTAAGTAACTATATTAAATTCCGTAGAAATTAGTTAATTAAAGCATCAATAAAACCAAAACACTATGTTTAATTCGTCTAGGTTCTTATTCCTTGGGTTGTAAGCTTGTAAATCTTCTCTCCAAGAGCTTCAAACACCTTAGACCGACTTTAATTGATAGTAAAAAGTCATTATTCCTTGTTTCCGGTGGTTGTTAGAGTCTATTATCTTACTTACCTAGTTATAAATATATGGAGCTTTACTCAAAAAGCATCAGGGAGCTTATGTCGGCTTAATATAGTTTAAAAAGACAATTCCCAGTTTTCCGAGATTGTAGGCGTTATAAATGGGTTCTAAATATATGGAGCTCCAAGGGCCTCAAACAGCTTAAGTCGACTTCATTTCCTGGGGTTATTGGAAACTTATATCTAACTACACGGATTATAAATATATGAAACACCACTCCAAGTGCTTTAAACAACTTATGTTGATTTTTATTGATTATGGAAAGTCATTGTTCCTTGTTTCCCGCGGTTGTTAGAGTTTTACTTCTTACTAGGTGCGTTATCAATCTGTGAACCTCCACTCCAAGAAGCTTTAGGCATCCAAGTCGACATTTTACTAAATATTTCTATTAAATTTCATGAAATTGGTAGAATTTAATTTACTGAAAACTAAACAAAAATTTGTAATGTTTCATCAAAGTTTAATTAACCTAGAAAGTATGATAGTGAACATTTTTTAGGGTAAATTCATCAATTTTATTGCTTATTGAACAAATATTTTGCCTAGGTATATTTAATGTTTACTAGTAGCTTGTCATCCATGAAAAACGGGAAAAATTATGGAGATATGAGTGTTTTTCTCAGTTTTAATAAAGTTTTATGTAGATTTTACTAAAAAAATAGTCCTAATAAATGGTTTGTAATGAAAATTTATAAAATTATAAAGTAAAAATACTAAAACATTGCATAGCGTCTTTTTCTGAATTAGGACGCGGGTCGTAAATGTAGAATTGTTTGTAACATATCAAATTGTACAAAAATGGATACAAATGTCGTTTAAAAGTCTTCAAGATTATGACGCTGTTTATTTTGTTCTAATATACAAAATTTAAGCTTTTTGATAGAATACGTCAAATTTAACTCTTTCCTAACAGCCAGCAGGATTTCCTGCTTCATTGGTATCAATTTATGTTCCGATTTACTTCCGAATTTTCCATATTCCAACATGTTCCCGCCCACATGTTCCGCGCATTTCGCAACACTTTCCAAACTCGGTAAAATCTAAGTTCGCGGCAAGTTTGCTGCCCCACTGCCCCCGCGTTACTCCCCGCTCGTCCCCAGGGAACTATTAGACGAAATCTACTAGTCTCATTATTCACATCTTGCCTCCTACCCGAGCGCCATCAAGCGTTTCCCTCAGTACCGTTGTTCCCTCAACCACCTCCAGCGCCAATCGTCTCTAACCGCCCTCTGCACACCCTCCCAGAGAGCAAAACCGCCTACAACACGCGAGAGTACAATGCACGTTCGGAAAGAAGCGGTGCGTACAAGTAGACACGGAAAAGCTGGGAAAACGCAATGAAAAGTGCGCAATGAAACGGAGCGTGTTGGTGGCGGCGGCGAGCGGCAGTGGCAGGGGCTCGACGGCGGCATCGTCTTTTAATGAAACTCTAATGAACTCAAAGTCACAGGTGAGCTGCGTAAATGTGTTACGGGCCCTTCTTCCGCGTGCTTTCCATCACGTTGTGCTTAATTTGTTGCACGGGTTGACAATCCAACTTGTTTGATAGACATCCGGAGAAATTTGCGCCTTTTTTAGTTAATTTGCCCCCGAGATGTATTTTCTTCTGTTTGTGTCTTCCATCTCTTACTTCTTCAGACAATTTATTACAAAATATTTATAAATCGTTAAAAATAATCTTTTTATCTTGGGAAACTTAGACAAACTGTGTATTATTCTTAAAAGTTCATAGAGTTGAGCTCCGTGATTTACAACTGGCGTCTTCTTGGCATTTTTGTAAGTTTCTGCTAATTGATCAACATGTCGCTCTCCAACTTTAAACACGTAAAGCTCCTTGAGTGGAACTTTGTGTTTTTAAATCAGCGCCTACGCGGGTTGCAAATCAACTGGGATTTTTGGGACAATTTGCCTCGGGTGACATAAGAGGACACGTTACAACTTGGAAAACATAAAAATCGTTTTCTTTTGTAGTTATTTCTATAAACTCCATGCATGAGGTTTCGGAATTTAGAACACGCGTCTTCCGATCATTTCTATAAGTTTGTGGTGATTTATCAAAATGTTGCTCTCCTTCGTGATTTTACAACCCGCATCATCTTATCGTTGTTTTTGATAATTTTGTGAAAATCAATGAGTTACTCATCGACTTATGTATTTAAAGCTACTTAAGTCGATGAGTAACTGCATTTAAAGCTACTTAAGCAATACGACCATTATTTACAACCCTTGTACTATAAAGACGCGAAGAAGAAAAAAACTCAGCAACTGTGCAAAACAACAAAAATTACAAAATGTGTTTGCTAAAACAGTGTAAATCACAAAATTGATTATTTATAAATATTTTTGACACTTTAAAAAATGATTGATATTTCTACCTATGACTAAATTAATTAATAGGCAGTCAATCAACTTCACAGTAAATAATTTTGAAAAGTCAATAATTGCTCACCGTTTGGCTAGTTTAATTAAATTTGTATGGATGAATTCCATATCAAACTATTGACAATTTCAATATCATATAATTTGCAGGAATTTCAGAAATTACAACAATATCTCAATTGAAAAGACGTCAGTTTAAACAATTTACATTTAACTGATTAACAGACCTTTCACTAAATATGCAACTCCCTTTTAAATATCAAATTCTGCTTAATTAACTATTTTAAATCAAACAAAAAACCCTTGAAGTGGAGCTCCTCGAATAATTACGTAATTAAATTCGCAGTCATCACAAACAAGCAGGATTGAAACGTAGCGTAACAATTTTTATTGTTAAGCAAACATAAGCTGAGTTTAATATTAATAAAACAGGAATATTCCAACGCATATACCAGTATATACAGAATATTCTTAATTAAACTATTTCGCGAATGAATATGCTATACTCGTTGACTTGCCGTAAAGTAAACACACCGAGCACACTTGCGTATATTTACCCAGAATTCGCGTAATTAACTAAAAACTTAACACAACACTCTGGCTCGGGCTCTGGCATTGGGTGCGAGATAGTTCTGTACTCTACACTTTCGAATCAAAGGTAAATTAAACCAGAATTTAAAAGAGGAGGAGAGAAGTTATAGTTGAAATGTATACGTAATAAAATAAAATATGAAAATATTGTATTGATAATATTGTACTGAGTTGTATTGAGATATTTTTTACAAAAGTTAAAGATACATTTTTTAAGTGCTATCGCGTTAAATTCGTTGTTAATTATGATTTCTTCGGGAATAATACGCGGGTTGTAAATAGACAGAGCTCTACTAAAGAAAAAGCTAGCTAAACGGAATCGTGGTAAAATCTATGTAGATTCCAACAATACTCGACTCGCATCATTTTTATTTTCGTGTTTTGATGGTATAAAGACGCGGGTAGTAAATACATGAAGCTCTACTCAAAAAGCATAACCAATACGGATTTGTTGCAAAATCCATCCGTATTCTAACATTAGTCGACTCTACTAATTTCCATTTTCGCGTCTTATTGCTGCATTAAGACGCGGGTTGTAAACACGCGGAGCTCAAGAAGCATAAGCTATATAGATTTGTATCAAAATCCACTCAGATTTTAACAATATTTAACTCACCAAATTTTCCATTTTGCGACTAGATATTAGATTATGACGCGGGTCCCCTAGTGCTACATTATAACGCGGGTTGTCAATAGACTCAAGAATCATAAACTATATGGAATTACAGAAAAAATTCGAAAAGCTCCACACCATGAGCTGCAAGTACTTAATTAATAGTTATGAACTAAATATTTGGAGTTTTTCTTCAGTTCTCTTTTCATTTAATAATAGCAAGATGTAATTTATCAAAGATGCAAATTATCATGATATAATGCAAGAAAATTAGTCAAAAAACAAAATATTTGCAATTTCCTCACAATATTCTGCAGTTTAAATTTCCCAACAGAAGCACGTAATATTTGACATAAAATCGAATAAATTATGTAAAATTACATAAAAATGTTCAGTTTACAAGAAAATTAAAAAGAAATTATATTTCCTGGAATTGCAAAGTGAAATTTCATCCTCCCTTCCATGAAGGAAATACAGCTCGTAAATACCAACATCAAATAAGTATTTAAACGCATTTCATTTGAATAATTCGCATAATTTGCGTAATGAATTTAATGATTTTAATGCGCTCCTTTAATGTCCTCGCCCTCTTGCAATGGCTGGCGAAACCCGGCGCTTCTACCAAAACGCGTCTCTTCCACTGCCGCCTCCACCACTACCGCCCCCGTCATGCCGTCGTCGTATGCCGCATGTTCCGATCATTTTTGTTTTAATTCCGCGTGTCCTAGGCGTGCGCGTGAGCGAATAAATTAAGGCGCGCTTTTAACGGAGCCGGATATATTTCATGTACAATTTAAACTCTCGCCGGCAAACTTTGGACTTGTTCTTCTCCACGTTTGCCTTAGTCGTCTTCGACGTCGGAGGCAGCACTCGTCCTCGTTCGAGGGCAGACAAAGCCGGAATCTTATTTCGCGCATTGTGCGCGCCTCGTTGCTGCGGTTTTTCTCCGCGTTTTCGAGCTCAACGGTCGGCGCAGTCGAGCGGGTGCATGCGTCGAAACTCTTCAAAGTTTGCAGGAGCAGACGCTCTCGCAGGAAAGTCGCACACATATTGTGTGTACGACGGCGGGCTGGTGTCGTCGCCACACCCGATACGGAAGCCGGCGGCGGTGCGAACATTGCATTAAATTGAGCTCGAAATATGCCTAATTTGTGCGCATGTCGATATCGTGAGAGTTTGCCAAAACTTGGGAGTTATCAGTTATACGTGATTTTCCTGTTTACATTTTACAATATTTCTTCCCAATTTGAGGTGTTTCATTCAAAGATTTATTTATCATATTAATATATCTTTAAATCTGCATAAATTTGAATGTATCATAGAAATGAGGCGATTTTAGAGATATCTTTTCAAATATACATACATTATTTACATTCATAAGTAATTTCAGTATCTACACTTCCATTTATCGAAACCTGCATAGAGAACCTTAAAATTATGGAAAATATGTTGACTTTTTCAAAAGATACAATATATATGGTACCAAAAATACATATGATATTTGTATCTGCAGGAAGTTGTATGTGATTCATATATTTTCAAAATTGCGAACAATGGAATGTTTGATATTTATAGATTTTAGAGATATGTTATAAAATATACAAATCTACTGTTTTTTTTTTCACTTACAAGTAATTTCAGTATCCTTACTTTCAATTATTGAAGAAATTATTACGATATTTATGAGACTGTAGATACTATGGTGATTCTTGTAAAAGTTACTTTATAAGTTACCAAATTCTGAAATATCATTTCATAAATTTTTAAGCCATATTTACATTTAAATATCGCCTTTATACCAACCCGATAATAAGAGAAATTAGTTATTGAAATAATACATACCTCTTTCAAAATTTACTCATTATTTACATACTGTTAGTGAGTAAACTAACTGTATAATTTCGATCTTTCAAAACATTAAAAATGCATTTCTAAGTCATAAATATATATAATCTACACAAAGTTACTTTTTATGTTACTAAAGAAGCATAAAAGATTTTGGTCTTAGCGCGATTAAATCATGTTATAAAGGTTATAAAATTAAAGGCCATGGTTCACTTTCCGGAGAAATTTAAATTAATGTATCATGAAACAAAAGAAAATGACGGTGATTTTAATGTCAGTTACTAAAGTGAGACATACCTCAATTGAAAAGTTACTTAACAATTACATATGATTTGTGCCCAAACTAGTGAACTGATTTCGATACCGTTTTCACTAAATTAAAGTACATTCTTCATACTGTCTGATATAAGCACTAACAATTCGTTAAAATTGAAACTAATTAGCATATTTCAATTAATTCGGATAAAAGCATAATTGTACTTACAAGAACTTAAATATTACTTGCATCAACTTGAAAACCACCTCACCTGTAACAAAGAAAACAGCATATTAATTCTACTCAACAGTTATGTGCATTCAACCCAAAAATGCATTTATCACACTAAATCATCATTAAATTCCATTCCTAACGACTGAAAAACAGCAGGCAAAAAAATAAAGGCAGCGCAGCGTGCGCCCACACAATTTGCTTGCTTGAATTTGTGTCAGAAGTGCATTCTTTATTTTAATTAACCGCATGAATAATCGACGACATTAGAACCACTTTTATAGCGCACTAACGCCGCTTAAAATACCCGCACGCGCGGCCGGTAGTATAGACAATTAATATTTAAACCGCTTGTTTTATTTCCTCCCGGGAGCAATTAGACATGGTGCTATTACCATAGGAAAATAAAACGCGCTTGCAAATTGTCGGGGGGTGATGGCGAAGGCGCCGGGCACTCTACCACATCATTCCACGCATTCATTTGCGTCATTTTAATATTTACCATTCGCCCTCGGAACACATTAGTCCTAATAGAGACGTAAACAACATAAAGCTGTAATTACAGTTATTTATACTTATTTTGTTTATTATTTCATTTTGTTAATATTGTAAGTTGGATTCTGTCTTGGGTATTTTTACTTCCTCCATTTCAGAATCACGATTCAGTATTTATGAAAATAAAAGACATTCTTTAAACTATCATTAAACATTATCGTGGTAATAAATTTTAACATTTGTTTATTATATGTTTTTACGATGTAATATATCATTTTAATTATCCTTCTCAAAGTTTTATAGCTTTAGAAGCCTTTTATATTAAAATAATTTAATAAATAAAAATATAGAACTCAGAAAAATATTAACAATTTTCCTAATGCCACAAAAATTCATAAATTGTATATTGTGATATCAAATATAATCATTTATTAAAGAATTCGTTGCGATACTTTTAAAATTGTAGAAGCTGTGTTATTTTTATAATAGTTACTTAATGTTACCCAAAATACATATATTATTATATGTAAACGAATCTGTAGAGTTCTTCCTTTCATTTTGCTAAAAAGTATTCTCGTATCTATATAGTATTGTAGATGTAGTGTTGTTTTTTAAAAAGTTACTATATTACTGTTACCAAATATACATATGATATTTGTATTTACACGCAATTTCACTGCGTTTATATATCATAAATATGGCGAAAACGGAATGTTTCAGTGATATTTATCGATTTTAGAGATATCTTTCCATTAATACATATGTTATTTACAATTACAAGAGATTTTAGTCTCCTTACTATCATGAATCGAAAACAGTATTACAATATCTTTAATGTTATGGAAACTATTTTAGTATAAATAACTATATATGTTAAAGAATTTTGACGATAATAGTTACTACAGTAGAACATACATCTATTGAAAAATTACTGATCCTTTACATAGAAATTGTTACGAAACAAATAAACTAATTTCGATGAAGTTTTCAATAATTAAAACTACATTCTTCAGCCTACTAGTTTCTAATACTTTGGAACACAAAAATGATAAACATATGATGCACAATACATTATGGTGTAAATATACCTAGAGAATTATGTACTCTAAAAAGTGCGCATGCAAGTATCATAAATACTGCGAAAATATTTGTTTAATAACCTCAAAACTGTAAATTTTCCAGCATTTAGGCGCGACGCATATGTGTATCCGCCTGCGAACCTGGGCGGTTTTTTTTCGTTGTAATGTGGCAACTGTCGCACGCCGCCGAGCGAAAAGCCGAATTTTTGCACACGCGAATTTCATTTCCCCGCTCCGGCTGGCCGGAAGGAAGGCATTTTAACGGAATTTTTGCGCTTGTGTCGCACCGGCCCGGTAAATATAAATCACCTGCGACTTGAAACAATAAAAACCTCGCCGCGATGGTGTCCGAGAGCGCACCGCAGCGTTGCTCTCGAACTGCCCGGCGCCTCCACCAACATTTGCGTACCTGCGCTTTTTACGCCCCGACGCAAATTAAATCCGAGCGGACGCCTTCTATTTTATGTTTATGCTCATCCAAGGCGAGATTCCAAATCACCGGAAGTTACAAAAAATGTAAATAACAGGATTGAAAAAAATACACCAACAAAAAACGCAATTGTTTTACTTTAGACCACATAAAAGTAGAAGGGTGAATACGTACTTGTAAATATTAAAAAATTTAATTAATTAATGCAGTTATAACTAATTTTTTAATTTAGAGATACATGATTTGAGTAACTTTAGTTGAATCGGTTTAATCCAATTTAATTGCATTAAAATGGCTGAAACCATTCGAAAATTCACTAAAATTTTAGTTACTACTAAAATAAACTCTAGAAAATGTGTGAATCTTCTCATATGATTGTTTAATCTAAATTAGAGCATTTAATTACATTCATTTTTGTGGTTTTCATCACTTAAAATTGGTTATGTTCCTGTAATTCTCGCTTTGTTTGGGTTTCATCTGCGTACCACACCATTAAAACAACCATCCAACCACTAGAAATTTATTCATGTATTCAATTATGCAATTATTTTTTCTCCCCTTTTATTCCCCGCTCGCCAAATTGCCCCGGCTTGCATCATTCGGTGTGATGTGAAGTTGTGCCAAAAAAGTGTGCCGGTGCCACGGCGGTGATGCGTGATGTTTGATTGCGAGCCAACATCTGCGATGATGACTCTGGTGGCGGTGGCGGCTTGAGGGGGGCGGCGATGATGAGTTCAAAGCAATTAGAACGACGGCCGCCACAGCGCCGGAAAACGCGTTATGCAATAAAGCATCATCGCACCGAAACCGGCGCTAACTAACTGGAAATGTGCGATGCGCTGCGCCACAATGGCCCGCCGAATGCCTTTACACCGGATGCGCCGGAACGCGGTTATGTTCATCGTCGACGCTAAGCGCACAAAAGGATTGCATTAATTGTTTTCGTATATTTTGCCTGCAACACTAGCTCTAGAAGAATTCGTCCCGAAAATAGACGAACGAAGGCTTGGAAGACCTATAAAAGGCGTGCTTAGAAAGATCCGGAATTTTTAATTAAACAAACTCAATTAAATTGTTCAAGGAAAAGTCAAGGAAATAAGATTACGGGTTTTTCTTTCATGAAATATCTTTAAACATACAATGAGAGAGATTTAGACGTTCTCTGATATTTTTCAAAAATTCAAGAAAATAGCACGAATTTTAAGAATATGTTACATATTTTTCGAAAGTTACTAAATGTTTACATAGACTTTGTGGCTAAGGTATTTGACAGATTTCATTGAAATTTTCAGGTTACGTAGAAAACAACTTGTAGTAACCCACACATTTATTTAAATAATTTGAATATATAATTAATAAGAGCCGAGTTACATATTTATCCCTAAATTACCAATTTGGCTATGCTAATATACCTCATTTCATGGAGTTTAAAATTTAAATTTAAAATTTAAAGATTAAAGATTACATTCAATTACTTCACTTACTTCGGTGAATTTGAAAATTGTAACATATTTCCTCGAAAGTTACTAAATATTTACATAGACTTTGCGGCTATGTTTGACATATATTTCAATGAACCTTTAAGAGCTCCTAGAAAATATCTTGCTTTAATCCATACAAATGGTTCTATTTAACTAATTCTAATATTTAATTAATAAGAGCCCATTTAATTAATCCACACCTTTTTGCCACAAATTACCAACTTTAACAACTTATCATAAAAGCACGTCCCGAAAGCAGTGCATAACAAAACATAATTTAACCCAGCCGAAAAGCAGAAAGCATTATTTTAAGTGCAAACTGCAAACTGTGGCAATTTGCACTGGCTTACTGCCTGCTTTACTCTGCAGGGCTGCAGGTACGTATTTCGTTTTTCTTAGTGCGCATTGTCTATATGTGTATGTGGGTCTGCTGTTCTAGGTATGTATGTGTGATACTAATTAAATTAGTTACCCAACACAGTGTTAATATATTTCCGACTAATTACGCCGCCCGCGTGCACACTGCTTATGAGGAGCTACTGGCTGTGGGGGGCTGGGTAGACATTAGGATGGGAGAGGACAGGTTGGGCAAAATTCGCCCGATGCGGAACATGTTGGGTTGCAGTTGAGCGCGAATTGTGCAAGCAGCGCTCAACACCTGAATTGAATAATGGCAGGGGTACCACCATTTCCATGATTAATATCGCATAACTATAATACAAAGATAAATGGTGCATCCCTATGCGGGTAGCATTCCTGGATATAGAGCAGAAAAGACGCGCTTTTGCGTTTGCTGCAATTTACGCTTGATGATTTGGTTTTGTACTAAGATTTCCCAGAAAATATTGCCCTTTATTTATCAAAGAATTCATTGCAAGAAGTTTATCTGTACTTTAGGGAAAATTTGATTGAGTTAATTATAAAAGCAATAACAGCCATGAAACACAGTCTTTTCAAGTTTTCATTCTTTTCATACTTTAATTACTCTAATGTAACATGCAAGATTACTGAAGTTACTAATTTAATTACTGCTTTGCTGATGAATTATTTGTTACAAAATTTTACCTGTTTTTGTGAGCTAAAATGAAATCGAGTCTTCATGCTTTTCAAACTTTTGTTAACTTTATGAAAAATTCTTGGCCCAGTTTATTAATGTTGATTTTATTCCAGGTAAAATTATGTAAATTAAGATGATAATGGTACAAGTTTTGAAAAATACCAGAGATTGTTGTATAGATCGAGAAAATTTCATAAAAATCTATACATAAATAGCTCTGAGGGAGCAATAGTAACTTTTATGGTGGTATGATATATGTTAGTAACTAATATTTAAATTGACGCCAAAGCTCCAATTTTAGAGATAATGATATCGTGTTTTATGGAATTTATTGATGGAAGTCCATATTTTCACAAATTCACTATGTTATCATCTGAAGTTTATGGTATTGCAATAAAACCGATATAAACCGAAATTTAAAATTCACATCTGTCGCGTGTAATGTCAATTGATGTGAATAGATAAACAGAATCGAATAATGTCTGCGTTGATAATCCGTCGCATGGAGCGTGGGCGAGGGAGTGGATATGCACAAATCCGATATTCATTGACTGCCGCCACTCCAAGCCACCGCCGCTACGCCACCGCGCGTCCCCCTCGACGATGAGGGGGAGGGAAGCTGTGAACAAGCGAACAATGTACGGGAGCCACTCGCACTCAAAGCCGGCTCTACGCGAGAGCACAGCGCGGCGAAAGGAAAAAAGACGATCGCCCTCCACCACCACCGCCTCCAGCTCGTTCTCGCTACATTTTCACGTTTCCCACACGCGCCCAGCGTACACGATCACATTATCCGGCGGCGGGCGGCGCGAGCGAGCCTGATCCGCGCACACTGCAAATTCAATTTCAAACAAAACTCCTGATATTCCATCAAGATTGTTCTTTCATTTAATAAAGCGCCCTTGGGCTGGGGTTGTGTGCGCGCGCCTGGTGGAGGAGCCGGGGAATCATTGAAAAATTAAGTTTGCCGCTCGAGCAAAGCGCGCAAATAATTCTTGGCCTTCACATACACGTCCCGCCGGGATAGCCGCCCTAGCAGAACTTTACATCGCCGAAAACACAAAGCGGCGCGGCAGCAAGGTGGAATAGAAAATATTCTGGTACTGAAGCCTTAAGAGATTTTCAGACTTTAATCTCGCGTGGATTAAGAAATATAAGTTGAAATCGGAATGACTGGAATGGAATTGGAATTTCAGTGCGTACAATTAATTAAATGTTTTTAGGCAAAAGTGAAATTTGGGGGGAGCTTAAAAGTCAACCGCATTCCTGAAACATGCCTAACCCTGATTTCTTACTGTCAGAAATGAAAATTAAAAAATAAAAAAATTAAACGGTAAATATTAAGAAAATTTGAGCAATTTGACTGAACTTAAAAATTAGTTACTAACTTGTAACATACCTTCATTAAAGTTACTATTGCTATCGCAGCTCCATTTATGATTTTCATAAAATTTTCACCATATAAACCATAAATTCTGGAATTTTTTCGAACATTTAACAATTTCTTCCGAATCAACCTAATTTAGCTGGTAGAAATATAATTATTAACGAATGGTCCAAAGAAATTCCCTTTAAATGTAATTTAAATGAATTTATACTATTTATTTATATTTTATCTATTTATATTTGATATCCTCTCGTGCCCGCGATATTAGAGATGTAATATGTATATGATGAAATTCCAGCCTCCGCTTCGGTTTTATTGATATTTTGTAGGCATTACAACAATTTAATTACGCTCCCTGCTTACGAAACGAACAATTCCGACACCAATGCTTTGTTGACGTAATCAATCCAATTCTATTGTTTTGTATGTTTAGTAAATAGTGTAAAATTGTGGGCTCATCTCTCTGCCGCACTCGAACACTCCCGCCACCACCGCTACCCTCTCTATTCCGATAGCGCCCGGCGCTTCCACCATAACATGATCAACCTACGCACTCGTGCCGCATCCATGGGACGCGTAAGCACGCACGCACGCTATAATTTAATGATTGTTTTGCGATATTAATTATTGTTTGGAGTTAATCAACTCGCTAGCGCGCCGATGCTCACGCTGCTGGCGATAGCAACAATTTAATGACGGAAGCGCGGCGTAGAAAGAGCCATTGTGTGCGGATCGTCGCAGTTTGCAGTGGATGCACAATTTCAAATTTACTATTTTAGTTGCTATATAAATATAAGTTGCTATCGTATCATTGCAAATGTTTGTGGATTTAGATTTTGCAGATATGTTCATAATGCAATATCTTTGATTGGTTTTCATAATTTCTGTTTCCATATTTTTTATTTTCGATATTTCCATGATTTAAGAGTTATTCCGACATTTTTTAAAAGTTACTATAACATAACATGAAGGTAACTTCCCTATTTTACAATGTTTCAACTTGATTTCTTCTTTAAATGAAATACTCTGAGTCTTATTTCTGAAATTTTCTAAAAGTTACTATAGATTAGCAAGATCTTAACTTCTTCATTTTTCAAATGATTGCCATTCTTTCTTCTTTATGCGAAAATAACATGTTCTGAAAGTTAATACCGATATTCTTTAAAAGTTACTATAAAATAACATGGCCCTAACTTTCCCATTTTTCAAAGTATAGGCATGATTTCTGCTGTAATTAAAAGTAAAGTTATATTTCTGTAGTTTAAGATATTTTTCTAGTTACCATAAATTCTATCATTATCATGACATTTAAACTCTTACTTCACATCATGTTGGAATAAAGTAGAAATTAAATCATAATTAAACGCAGGCGCCTAAACCTGTTTTCCGCATTCCGCAAGTGTTATTTCGCAGCGAATGTTTGCGCAATGCGTTTTTCCTGTTTTCGTCGTGATTCTTTCCCAGGCGTACGTCTGGTCGTGTGTGACGCAAAAGGTTCTTTGCAAATGCAAAAATGTTCTCCGCGCGGAAAACGACGAAATCCGCCCGTTGCACTCACGACGTTGCAACGCAGCGACGCGTCGCTGAGTGATTCCGATCGAAGTATGTTGCCTCATACATACATGAATACATACATCCGCGACCGTAGGTTGCGTTGCGTTGGAACCAGTCGCCTTCACTAGTGCGTGTCGGCAATATTTTTCTATGTTAATGCAATTGAAAGGCGTCGCGACGCGAGTAAAATGTTTCCCGTCTTACACCTCCGTGCACACTGTGGAAGCACTCTGCAGCAAGTGGTCGGATTGGGAGGCGGTCGCAAAATAAAATATTTATTTGCTTTTGTTCTGAGCATGATGGCGTTCGCACTACCACGCATTTGAGCCGGGTGGTTGGTGACAGAAAAAAACCGGAAGCGGTGGACGCCACTCGAAAGCGGGAAACAACATGCGGTAAGTGCTTTTTGAATGGCCATTCTTCCCCCTCGCCTCTCTCCACAATTCTATTTTGTGGGCCCTTGTTTTATTTTATTGTGTGAAGATTAACAAGCTCGTGATTTATATGGGTGGATTGTTGTTTCGACGAATTTCATGTGGAATTATGCTTTTAATTCTCCTTTGAAATGGATATTTATGGATTTTTTTAAAGTTTCAATATAATAACATGATCGTAACGTGTCCATTTTACAAAGAATTTACATACTTTCTACATTCATGAAAAGTTACTATAAAATAACTTTGTAGCAACATGTCGATTTTTACGGGATTTGCAGTTTCTATTTATCAGAGCATTACAGTGATTTTTGAGATTTTTGAAAAATTACAACAAAACAACATTTCCGTAACATGGCCATTTTTTAATGTCATGTCATTATTTTTTCTTGAGATACATATAGTCTAATCTGACCCTGATTTTAGAGAATTTTTAAAAGTTACGAAAAATTAACATGACTTTACCTTGTCCATTTTTCAAAAAAATCAAGGTATCTTCATTCTTTCAAGCTTGTATGTTCTATAAGTGATTCCTGCACATTTTTGAAAAGGTAGTATAAAATAACATAGTCGCTCCTCGCCCGTTTTTTGTATGTATCTATATTCAGAGTAATTCAAGGCAAAATAAAACAGTTCAAGGAGCTAACGTTTCAGTTTCAATTAAGTAATTAAACTTTACATACCCGAAATACAATAATCCAATGATGAAAATTCTAACCTCGAACAAATCTTAAGCATTATTACAGAATTATACAGAATCTAATTAAATCTCCTTCTTAATCTTCCAATTAAGCTTGAAGAAAACAATATCTACCCAGCTGTTGTGGTCTTAAACCTTAAACTTTCTTAAAATTAAAATTCCCTGCTGAAAACTCAAATAAAAAGCAAAAAATACATTTTTGTGATTGCCATCAAAACTGATGTGTCAAAATAGCCCATTTATGAATTGATGGACCGGAAGAGAAATGCGTTCGAGCATGTAACTTTCACGACCCCTTTTTCGAATCCCTCCTGTCTCTCCATCTCTCGTCAGGAATTCCCCGTCTGTATCTTCGCGTTGTTGCATTCGCAATCGCCGGCAGATAAACCGACCGTCGTAGAGACCCCGCGAGAGGAGTAAACTGCAACAGTACGCTACAATTCGGATGGTGGAGGCGCCGGGTATATATGCAATATGAACCTGTGGCAATTACCCGTCCGCAGGTTGGCTGGCTGGCTGGCGTTGAATAAACAGAAAGAAAACGAGGCGAACTTTTTCTCGCGCCTCTGCATACCTTCACTTTTCCTGCTTAGCAAATTTTTCTTTTATTTTAACCTTTGTTTCACTTTTGCACGGGGGCAATTTCCGTGCGCAATTTTTTCGCTTCCCCATTCCACTGGATTTCCCTGGCGCTTCCGGCTATATGCGATCCAGCATAAGAAGATGGGGGCGGGGGCGAAATGGTGAAGATGTTAAACATATCTCATAATAAAGGTGGCGGCTATGTGGAGACGCCGGGTATTATACCCCTTTTTGCCTTCTTTTATTATATTCCTTTCGCAGATAGTTTCATTGTTTATTAATTTATAACTTTTCTATTAGGGGTAACATGATATAAGTTTTTTTTTTGTTTTAGTCTAATATTGTTATTCAAGTGGAAACAGCATACCGATATTATTATTATTGTCAAGTTTCACTTGTATCTCTGGAAACTAACTGACTGTTTTATTGAGATTAATTCAAAAGTTACTATAAAATAACATGGTTGTAATATGAAAGATATTGCCAGTATTCTTTTTTATCTGAAAAAGTATGTTTTATCATTCCTCTCATAGATATTCTAAAAGTTACTATAAAGTAACATGGTCGTAAAATGTCTATTTTTCTTAGAAATTTCATGATTTCTTCTTTATATAAAAGTATTCCATTCTGTGAGTCGTAAAAAATAAAGTAAATTAAAATAAAATGAAAATGAATAAAAACATTTATTAACTCTAGGACTTTTTCCACTTGAAGTAAACTACTTTAAGGGGCCATACCATTACATGCGAAAATGCACAAGCCCACGAATTTTAATTACGAATCTCATTACAATGACTTGCCGCCTACTATTCCGTCCACCCCCGCTACCTCCAGCTATGTTGCATTGCTGCCTGCTGTTTTTGCGACTTTGTTTGATTTTTCCGGTGCCTGTGCCGTATTTTAGCGTACTTTAATGCGACCCGTAAACTTTATATCGGTATGCTTATAAAGCATTATGACAAAAATGCAATGCCATGAAAATTACCCCAGGAAATTACACGCCAGCAGGAAAAGCGCTTAAAAACGCTACAAAGTTTGAAGTGGCCTGGCTGCGTCGCGAGCCCACGGAGTGCATTTCACTAAAAGTTAGTGTCCACTTTATGTCCACTCGTGCGGACAGTTTGTATCTTCATTTGTTTCATTTAAGACTGTAACATTGTATTGTCTATGATTTAATGTAGCTAAACTTGCTTAAAAGCCGGAAAATGTGCTTTTATATGCTTGTTGTAATCCCACTCGTAAACTTTTACGTTTCAAACTTTTTGAATTATGAATGTTTATGCTCCTCTACTCCTAGATTAAGTATTATCTTTTATTTTTATTATCTTTTATTTTCAGTTTCATTTATATTTTCCGAATAAAGAAATTATAACCACACTTGAAAAACTGAACATGTTACCACCATGTTATTTTTTAGTAACTTTTAAAAAATCTCTTAAATGACTCTATGAATATAATAATTTCACATAAAGAAGAAACCACAATAACCATTTGAAAAATAGAGGAACTACGGCCATGTTATTTTTTAGTAACTTTTTAAAAATTCTCTGAAATAACTGTCAGAATCGATACTTTCAAATTCAGAAAGAACCAAGACAATCATTTGAAGAATAGAGAAGTTATGACCTTGTTATTTTGAAGTAACTTTTAAAAATCTCGGAAATAGCTCTCAATTCTTTCAAATAAGGAAGAAACCATCTCTATTTTGACAATTTGAAAAAATACGACCACGTTATTTTATAGTAACTTTCTAGTCTCTGAATTAACTCTCAAAAAATTCTTTATACTGTGTAGTAATCAAATTTAACCCGTTTAAAGTTAAATTTGTTTGCTTCCCTTGCTGACTTCCGACGTTTTATTCGAAAATAAGCAGATAATAATTAATTACGCAAGATATTGTAGCGCTGCCAAAGCACGGAGCAGGAAAAACAAAGCTTTGTTGCCCGTTTCCGGTGCTGTCAGCTTTTCCAGCATGCGTCTAGAAAGAAAAAAAAAGCGGAAATACACAAGAAGGAGGACCGCGCCGGCACGTCACGATTCGTGCGATTATCAATCAAAGCGCTATCTATTGCCATTCACGTCCGCATTTGTCTTCTCGCTTGTTTGTCGGCGTGTCGGCCGCCTCTCTCGTCGCGCTTTTGAAGCTTTCCTCCGCCGGTTTTAATCCCCCGCCCCCTGACTTGACAATGTTTCGATGCAACATCGATGGGAGGCGCCGCCGCCTCCGGTGCTGGTTGTCAGTATTATTATTATCTATACAAAGACCACCGCCGGCGTCGATCTGATGCTTCGACGGACGCGGCAGTGGCGGTGGCGGCAACGACAAAAGATTAATACCCGGATGGGGGATGTACAGAAAGCGTGGGTGGAAAAAAGTTCCATGTTTCGGCGGAGTGTTTTTAAAAAATTAATAAAAAGCCAAAAACCGACAATTGATTGATTGACATATATACTGGTAGAAAACCAGGGAAGGAATGGGGGTGGCAGCAGAGGCGGAAACAATGCTGGCGAAATGAATAGAATATTTTTTGTGGGAGTATCATGTCACGTGTCATTTCCTGCATGTGACAATGATTGTAGAAAATATTGTATACATGATGTATGGTATATTAGAATTTTCTATCACTTTTTAACTGTCAGAATATATAACTTTGTAATAAAGAAGAAATCATGATAATCCATTAAAAATGGGGAAGTCACGGCCATATTAGTTTATAGTAAGTTTTAACAAGTCTTTTTGGTATACAGAATTTGATATACAGAAATAAGTAGGGCGATATTTTGAAAAATCGACATGTTACGGCCATGGTATTTTATAGTAACTTTAAAAAAATCTCAAATAATCCATGTCGGAGGTCGTCACAATCAAATAAAGAATGATTTCATTCAAATTCTTTGAATGATGGACATGTTATGTTCATATTATTTTATAGTAACTTTTGAAAAATCGGTAATTATCTCCTGACTTAAATATCTCCTAATAAGTTCTGTAAAGTTAAAGAGACAGAAAAATTGTACATTTTTATCCATGCATATTGAACGCGATGGCGTTTAACTTGTTACCGTTTTATTGTTGCGGTCGTCACCGGTTTAATAACGATCATTCGCCGTCGCCCGACGTTGTCGTTGCCGCCTCCCATTTCGCGTTTGTGCGCCCTTTTTGCGCCGTATTTGCGCTTGTGCTTGAATGATTTTTATTGTCGACTAAATGCGTTCGCTACTTTGTCTCTCCCTGCCCGCACAATGCTCAAGGGCAGAGCGAACCGCGTAGAGCCATCTCGCGGTCGTTACTCTGTTGTGCGATGCAATTTAAATTGCAAATAAATTTTATTTGGCCTGCGAGCCCGTGAAACTATGCCCGAAAGAAGGCGGCAGCGAATGCCAGCCACCGGCGCCGGTCGGAAGTAAGTTCGTTCTAGGTTGCTTGGCGGCGGCGGCCTCGCGGTTTTTAGTGCAATTAGCATCCTGCAGTTTCGACCTGAGAAGATACTCGGACGTAAAATAGTTTTATAGCTTTCAACTTAACTCTTTCATCTCAGTAAATACGTAAAGTTTCATGACCAGGCGTACAGCAGTTACATACTGCAACCTAGCTGAAAGAAAATTACTTGTATTAACCCAACTTATTTTGTTTCAACTTATTACAAACTTCAGTAATGGTTATTTACATAGATAAAAAGTGAAACTTTATATAAATTAAACTTCAATAGTTATTATTTCATTTTAGATTATGCAAATCGAAATAATGACATAATATACAGCTTTGAAAAACAAATATGACAATCCTTTGAAAAGTGGACATGTAATAACCATGTTATTTTGTAGAAACTTTTAAAAATCTCTAAAAATGACTATAATGTTATACCATTTTCAAATAAAGAAGAAATAATAGTCATACTTTAGAAATGGACATGTTATGATCACGTTAATTTTTAGTAACTATTTTAAAATGTCTAAAAGTAACTGTCAGAAATAAGATTTTCAGAAATGGAAAAAGAAGTAACAATGTTGTGAAAAATGATGATGTTACGGCCAAATTATTTTATAGTTACTTTATCGATATCGAAAAAAAAGGCTTTAAACTTAGGAAAAAGCAATGCATTCGCATAAATACTAAATAGAACTGAATCTAACCTAGACCAAACCAAAATCTTTACGAATTTTTCACAATTTTAAGCTGTTAAGCATATAATTAGGCAATTCCTATGCATTTCGCAGTTGTAATGCCTGTTTTATACAGTTTTCATTTCATTTTATCGCTTTATGTTTGCTAAGTTTTGCACAAGTTGTATACGTGCCTTCTGTTTCTTCCTTGTGTTTGTTTCGCGTTTTTTTTTTCTTTTCCCTGTTTTCCGTTGCGGTATGAAGACAACTTGCTTTGCCGACGTCGAGTGCCTCTGGCATTTTTTTTTTTCGTTCATTCCAACGCCACGGCGGCGGCAGCGGCGTCGGCGAAAAGAAACGGTGAGTTTTTGTGACGCGCGCGATGGGGCAGCAGCGAGGTGGAGGCTAATCTTGAAAGCGGTTGCCTCTGCCCGGCGCCTTCGCGATCCAGGGCGCTCGAGTACACTCTTCGTGGCGCTCGGCGGCGGTGGTGGCTGCTTCTACAGCAACGGTACGGCTCTCTAGGTCGCGTCGAGTGCCCTCGACGAATCTAAACCGTGTTTATTCACGCTCAAATGCTTACGGTATTTACACCTATGCTGCTCTTTTTTGCAATGTTTCGGTTTTTTTTTTCGCTTTTCGTGTCACACCGAGGAAAAAATGCGGCCAGGAAAATTTTTCGAAAGGATAAGGAAAAGTTGATTAAGAATGGTCATAAATGTTGAGTAAATTATTTTCCCTCATTTTTCGGGAAAATAATTTTTTAATGAAAATTTAATAAAAAGTAGAGTGTGCATACATGAACATACATTTTGACATTGTTAAATTAAATTTGATTCAGATAGGTTAAGTTTGGTTATGATAAATTAATTTAGGTTAAGTTAATCTTTCAAATTAGATTTTCTTAACTATTTCAACGATTTCTTGCACAATTTACGAAACAGTATTGAAAATTACAAGTAACTATAAAAGTTTTAAAGATAGCATCATAAAATTTGGCATATATATTTCTCAAGACATTCGCTATTATGTGTAAAAATTGTAAGTTTCTATCTTTTAAATACAGGGAGTTATAAGCCATCAAAATAGACTATCAATCGATTTCCACGATTTCTTGCTGAATTTAAATTAATTTTAGATTGAATGAAGTTTGATTATAGAGAAGAAAATCAAATATGTGTTTACCCCCACAATTAAAGAGGTATATCAATTTTTGAATAATAAAAGTTTTAAATTTTTTTAAAACAACAATAATTTAACTCTTAAAAAAATAAAAAAAGACGAAGGAAAAAAGTTAGAAACCAAAAAACGAAAAATCATCATCCCCAAGTTTTTTATCTGCCTCACGCGTCGTCAAACTTGGCAGAGAACCCATCCGTATTCTATGGTTGCTGTGCCGAGCTTAAATATTTATGCATTCGCGTACTTAACTACATTATACCAAGACGCTCGACGTCTTGCTTGGTGGCGCGGTAGTGACGGTGGCAGTGGCGGCGAGTGTGGAAGCGGTGAGTGAAGAAGATGGGGGCGTCGCTCCCAGCGTCTGCCGCATCGCGGCACAACTAATAAAATATATTGCACGCTTGGGAAATTAATATCAAGTGTCTTAATCCCGACCTTCTTCTTCCTCCCACCCGCTGTATGTGTATGTGTGCACTGCAACACTCTTCCCAGTAGGACCAAGACAACGCCTCCTTTCTCCTTGCCATCTAGAGAACCGCCACCGCCCCCGAGGAACTTCCTGCAGCACGAAATTTTTCAACGACAACGCAACAACAACACCAGCCAAACCTGCGTCCTACCAAATAAATTTACATATAATCCTCTACTGCTCTACAGCTTCTGATACCTCTTATCATACTTTCCATTGTCCCCCGTTGCCGCCCCCGAGGTTTTACGAGCCACTTGAAACAATATCAATCGGTCTAGATTCAAATTTCGGCGGCGTGTCGGGTAATTTATGTCAGTTTGCGAAACAAAAACCAGTAGCAGCAGGTTAAATACCTGCAGATGTGCTCATCATCGAGCATCTTTTGCCACCGCCGCCTGTTCACCGTCAAGGTGGCAAAGTTTTGCGCCAACTTTTATTAGCCTCGAATTGTTTCGCTTTAATTTTGTTTTATGAAAATGGCTTCGCCAAGAATGAGTCGGGCGCATTTCATAATTTTCGCACTGAAAAGCGAAGAAAAGTCGCGGTGAAAACGTAGAAAAAGAGGCCGGAACGGCAGGGCGGCAGTGTAGCAGTGTAGAGGTAGAACGATGCGTGAAAAGGCACAAAAGTTACTTCTGCTCGGCGCGAATGGAACGTGCCCGCAAACTTTTCACTTAAGCACTAAATTATGTTAACTTTGATGCGTTTATAACTTGAAAGAATACTTTAAGCGTTATAAGTTTGATATTTTATTAATTGCTAATTTTTCTTTCTTCTGTTGGCTCTCCTCGAGAAAAAAAGTGGAAATAAGGACGTATTTCACGTAATATTTCATGAAAATAACTTTGGAAACATAAATTTGCAGTGGATGTTACTAACACATACAAATGCTCATGTTGAAGTGAATCTGCGTGTTCTCAAAGTTTGTATGAGTGACTAAAGACCATTTTTCATGTTAGACAACTCATTAAGCACTTAAATTCATCTTTTCTTTTTCATTTATTTCGTTCTATTTCAACTTGAAACAAAATGGTAGTTCCAAAGAAGAATTTTATCTCCTTAGTCCTTTATTTTCCTTTTGCAAGTCTAGAAAACTAAGGCCTCTCCTAATATTTTATATCTCTTTCCCCATAACGTCATTGAACGTCATTTATCTGACATAAATTGTCCCAGAAATATCTATTACCTTCTTCGAAATGCGACGAAATTATAATAATAAATTACTGTCGACGAGCAGATTAAATTTCGGGCGAGAAAGGACATAATAGAAAAGATTGGACACGCGAATAGCTTCCCACTAAGTCCTTCCGGCAAAAAGATTTCCATCTTTTCAGAAGAGGTTAGTTTTTAGGTGCGGTCGTTCTACCGTCCCTCGATCATATCATCAATCCGCAAGCTGGTTGATGGAGAGTTAGGGCAGAGGAAAGAGGGATTCCTGCAGAATCTTTCAGCAGTCGTTGCACGCCTGCAAACTGTTTTTCTGGACGATAAAATAAAAATTGCGACATGCTCGAGACTGTAGTTTCTCCTCGGCTGCGCGCAGTGGCGGCAGGAGGCAGCAGGCTACACTATGAAATTTGTAGCAAACCGATAAATTCGGCATGCCCACACCGCCACCGGCACATACGGACGAGCCAGCAGGAAGCCGTTCCTGCAAGCAAACATTTTTCAACTTTTATGAGCTAGTCGTTGGGGATTTTTCAGCCTAGCTTTGCACAAATGTTTGAAAATGTTTCGCCTCTTTACTATTAATCTTTCAATTTTTAGAAATTAATTTAAATTGCATGATTTTATTCGTTTTTTTTTTTTGAAATTAATTATCCCGCCCCTCGCGTGAGCATAATAATCAGGTGACGTTACACATTAGGTTAGGTACTTTGATTTGTTTAGGTTAGATTAAGTTGTTTTAGGTTCACGTTTGTTAAGTTAGTCTAGGTTGGGTGAGGTTAATTTAGCTTAGTTTAGGTAGGAGGTAGGTAAGGTTATCTTAGGTAGAAGAAAAATTAGGTTGTACATGAGATAGACAAGGTTAGGTTAGTTTAGGTTAAGTTAGTTTAGGTTAGGTTAAGTTAGGTAGAAGAAATATTAGGTAAAGTATGAAATAGGTGAGGTTAGGTTAGTTTAGGCCAGTTTTGTTTAGGTTAAGTTAGGTAGAAGAAAGATTAGATTAAGTATGAGATAGGTTAGGTTAGTTTAGGCTAGTTTTGTGTAGATTAGGTTAAGTTAGGTACAAGAAAAATTATGTTAAGTTAGGTTAGGTAAGGCTACATTAGGCTAGTTTTGTTTAAGTTAGGTTAAGTTAGGTTAGGTAAGGTTAGATTAGGTTAGATTAAATCTTATTAGGTGCGGTTAGATATGAGTTAGGTTAGGTATAACCTGTGGGTACATTTATGTAGATAGCGCTAGGTTAGGAAAAGCAAATAATGTTAAGCTGAAATTAAATATAAAGCATCAATGACTTGAGTAAATTTCGTAAATGTTGATTGATTGTCGATAATGTGCATTTCGCTCAAGTTATTTTATAATCACATTATAATTACGTAAATATTGAGATCGCCCACTACCACAGCCGCCGATAATCAAAACACCAGAGCCGCTGCAACAGCTCATACAGCAGGCAACAAGATGCTGCAGGGTGTTACTGCTCTGCAAACGCGCAATTTAATAGAAAATCAATCAAATTGATCCACATCCTTGCGGCTAAATGATGCATTGTTCACTATATGCCACTTAGCGCGCTGGCCTCGAGGGGCGGTTAATGCAGCCGATGTCCCACCAAAACCGCCGTCGCCACCGACGCAAGCGCCCGCAGGCCTTTGGAGCCTCTTTGATAAATATTAGTCGAACGAGCTTCATTCGATACTCGGTGAGAATGTTACATGTTTTGATTTATCGCAATTTACATTAATTTATCTTTACTTAACTTGATTGGAATTTTTCAAAATGTTGATAATTATGATAATAATGTTGTATTTGATTATACGTTTCTATTTGATTATACATTTCTAAGAGTGAAAATATATATTTTTTGAATTCAAATTTGAATTGAAGAACTTTCTAAAAAGTCATGTTTTAGTTTTTAGAAATTAACTTTGAAGGAAGGAGCTCAAATTTTTGAAATAAAAATACACCAAAAGATAGAATACCTCTGGGTCTAGGCTAGGATAGGTTGTTCTAACCTAGGCCCACACAACTCAACCTAATCACTTCTAATCTAATAAGCCTTATACAAGGAAGGCGATTTCAACCTATCCAATCAAACCTAACTAATCTAATTCCACTTAGTAAAACCTATTACAACCTAATCTATCTTAACCTAATATAACCTAATCCAATAAAACCCAACTTAACCAAACCTAAAATAATGTTTTCAATCTTCGCAAATAATTTCCTCTGACTTTGATGAATTCAATGACAATTCTCCCGCACCCAAAAAACGTAATGTTTGACTAAATTGTTAAATAAATCAGGTGACCGTAACATAGTTGGTTAAATTACGCTTTATTTATTTATATATTCCATTAATTTCTACCCCTGGTCTCTCCCCAACCGGACCCAATCGAATTTGTCTAGGCGGCTCGAAAATTTATTCGAAAATATTTATACAAAACTGCAGATAATTTGTACGTACGTTCGTACAAACGTTCGTAGGGGCAGACTATATCCATTTAGATATATAAATATTTATCACAATTAAATAACGTAAACGTATGATTAATAAATCTCTTGGAAAAGCCGGACGGCGCGGCGTGTGTGCAATAAAGCATGATAAATTATTCGCGTGGATTTGTCGCCGGCTGAATAAAATATCCCTGTCGATGGACTGGGTTTGAGAGTATGTGAGAGAGGCGTGAGGAGGAGAGGGTCGAGAGGAGAGCGAAGGGTGAGGAGAGGAGAGGAGAAGGGGAGATTGGGGGTGGGGGGGGGATGGTTGTGAGTATATCTGTTGCAATTGAATCGATTTGCAATTGAGAGAAACGTCAACTGGACCTGCGACCGGTCATAAACAAACACCGGTGAAATCCTCACCTCATTCCGACCGTCTCCCCTCACCATTCCACTGCTCAGAGCTACAAATGAGTGGGTTAAAAATAACCACCACAAACCATTCCGAATGTTGACTATTGGATAGAGTAGGATAGGGCCTAGATGAGTGGGATGAGTATAGCGCACAATAATTGCATTTGACAGTAACTCATAAACCCTATTGTTGGAAAATAATCACGCGCAGCACGGCGCTGATTACACGATTAATACGTCGTAGAGAGAGAGGGGTAGAGGGGATAGATGCATAGACAGTGTAAGTGAGGGTAGAGGGTTGTAAGGCCCAGGGTATTGTGCGTCGCCAACGACCGTCGCAATCGTTAATTAAGCAATAATTACGTCGACGCCACAGCGTCAACAAGAAGCACCCCGGAAACAAGAGACACCGTGCTGTAATGGTGAGTTAGGAGGTTTAGAACGGGTTTGAAGGGGTTCCGAGGGGTTCCGGAGGTTTTAAGGGAATCCAGAGGGAGGGAAGAGGATCGGAAGGAGTTTCAGAGAGATGGTCGAGGGACAAGAAGGTCCCATCTTCGGATTGCAGCCCTAGTAATCTCTGCGTAACAGTGCTTTGTGTTGAAGCGTTGCGAAACTTGCGCTGAATGCAGTCACTTCCGCGGGTGAAGATT
Source organism: Mimaenictus wilsoni (assembly GCA_027575185.1). Classification (NCBI taxonomy): domain Eukaryota; kingdom Metazoa; phylum Arthropoda; class Insecta; order Coleoptera; family Staphylinidae; genus Mimaenictus; species Mimaenictus wilsoni. Next base: position 9,024 of record JAODAC010042877.1, on the reverse strand, counting down.
TTCACTTTCGGGCCCACGCCAACGCAAAACGGGAACCTGGTCCTGAAGGCTGACATCGTGAAGGGGTGCGGTGTGCAGTGGTGGAGGCGCCTCCACAAACCATCGGGTCGCGTGTCCGTGACGCCTTTCGTCGCCGCCAACATCTGATGAATATAAATGACCCCCTCGCTTTTACTTATAAAAGCATATGTTAATAAAAGCGCAACATTCTATGCTGCATAGTTTATTATCCTTTCAAGTATTTAAAATCGTTTATTGTTTGCTAGAAGAGATACTGAAAATTAAACGTCAAATGTTATTTTTGAAATTTAGGTCAAATTCAAAATTTTGCAGTTCTGAAAATTACAGAAAAGTTGGTTCCATGATAAATGTAGATACTCATAGTTTTAACTTAATTTTCCTATTGAAATTGTCCCATTATGATAAGAGATAATAGAATGATGCTATTATTATCAGAAATTGAGGTTATCAAATATTCAATGGTGAAATTTTCCGAAAAATCAGGTGAAAAACCGCGGATTTATAACGATGTAACCACAAGTATGTTTATGTTATCCAAAAGTTACTAAAATACATACCCGGATAACTACGTCAAATATTAACGAATTTTCATCAATTTTTTTATACATTCCTTGGAAAACTCTAAATGTTCAATAAACTAACATTTCCAAAAAGAAAACTTTGAAACTATGCCACCAGAGGTCGATTTATGTTTGGAAACACTGATATCGGAGTAAATTAACACTTTATCGACAGTACAAATGGTTCGCAGTTCGCGCCGGCAAATTGGTCGCCACCGCCGTGCCGCCTCATAATTTACGACTTATATTATTAACCTGTGTCGCATCGCCGCCGCCCCACGCGATTTATGAGCGTCCGCGAGGCGTGCGACCGCTGGAAGCTCGGGGCAGACAGGCGGATGCTTATTAGCCGCTATCAAACCAAATGTTTGGCGGCGCCCGGCGGGGGTAGATTGCGTAGGTGCCCGCCACCTTGTTAGCCAACTACGGCGACAGCGGTGGCGGCGACGTCGGCGGTCGCATCGGCGAAGGTGCTGGCAGCGACGCCGGCGGCGCACAAACAGCATGTGGCAGCCACTCGTAAATAATAAACTTTGCGCCTACGAATCACATTACTCTTAATTATGTCGAAATTAATAACTAACCGACTCACGCTGACTTACTGACAGTTGCGTTAAACTACTGCTGAAATTTCCAGTTGCTATCCACAATTATATTTGCTTCGGAAGGATAGCTTTATATAAATTGGTTAGTAGGTTAACTAACCTACTAACCAATTCATGTTAGAGTGAAATTTGGAAATTTTAAAATTAATTATTAATTAATCATTAAAATGTTCAAATTTTAAATTTTGAAACTTAGAAGGAAATTTTCTGAAAAAGGAGATGTTCATCAATAAATTGTAAAAACTTTCACAATTTTTCGTTAATTTTGAGCATAGTTATCGAAGTATGTACTTTAGTAACTTTTAATAATATAAAATTCAATTATGGTTACATCATTGTAACTCCGTTGTTTTTCAACCGATGTTCCTGAAATTTTCACTACTCTGAAGTGGATGACAGCAGCTTCTAATAAAGTTATCAGTTACAGTGATAGTGGCGTTGACTGCCCAGGATTAATGAAAGAAATACAAACATTGAAAATTGCCAACCGGACATATTAACAGATAACTTGCTTAATGTGGAAAAAAATTAATCTTAGGAAATTACCACGTAGATACGAATATCTATACAACTAGTTGTCGAGTTGTAGTTTCATCCACATGGGAAAATGTGTAACATGTGGTAATAATCTCTCTTCTTTCCCACCTCCGAATTCCGAATTTTCCACCCCCTTGAACCTAATCGATTTTTCCTCTCCCCAATATTTGTTTCTTTATTTAGCGTTTTGTAGCCTCTCGGAATATGATTGCACACATCGATTACGAGGTAATCTATCTCTTGCTCTTCTCCTTTTCGTCCCTCCCCCCTCGCGTTTTTCTATTTTCCTCCGGCTGGCTGGCCCCGGTTTGTTTTCCCAGTTTGAACGTTGAACGCTTGACTGATGATAGCGCTTCGCTTTGAGACACCAACCGTCCGTTGTCCACCACCAGAAACCATCCTGCCACCTCCTCATCCTCCAAATACACTCCTATTACCGTCCACCCACCCCTGTGGGCTTTGAGCCACTACAGTGAGGGGATAATTTTCTTTTCGCACATGGTACACACGAGGAAAAGCGCACAGTTCTGTGTATGTGTTCAACTTTTCTATTTCCCCATTTCTATTCCGCGACGACGGCAACAGCAGCAGTTACCACATGCCACTTTTGCTACCGTCCCTAAACCCCTTTAGCGCCCAGTTACTCCCCAGTTTCCCTCCGCCTAGTTTTCGCGTTATTCGACGCGCCGGCTTGCAATGAAATGACCACAGATCATCCCCACATTCTCGAGCGCCTCGTTTTTCCTGCCTGCTTTTCCTGCATGCTGTCAGTGTAGAGAACCGGGTCTAAGTGGCCCAAAATTGGCCCTTGCCAGTCGAACACTGGCGCAGGGAGGGATGGTGGAGGTAGGAAGGGACGGGGTTTGATATGGAGCGAAACACATCGGAACGAACAGCATCAGCTGTTACATTTAGAAACTCATTTGCATGTTATTCCAATGATGCATTCTTCGTGTAACACGTGAAATTTGAATTCACTTGCTGGAAGATCTTTATGTAAATCACGCTCGCGCGAAAATGGCAGAGGTGCCTGCCACCGGAAAATTTCCTCCCGATCGTTGGGAAAAGTTTTGCCCACATTTGTGTACGCGTTTAATGATGAAATATTCAACAGATTTGTTCAAGTCTCCATCGTTTCTACGTCTAGTTTTATTCTTCACATCGCGATTATTTAAATCGGTATCGAAAGTTACTCAAATGTTACATATTCTTAAAATGGTTCTTGAGGCTACAATTTTTACTCTATTTACTTGAAATTTTCAGAAGTTATAGTCAAATACTTGTATTAATTTTTAATACTTGTGTTATTTTTTTTTAATGATACAATTGTAAGAATGACATTTATTTATAAAAAAATGCTGTAAATTTTAAACAATTTATTTTGAAATTATGAGGACTGATTAAGTAGAAGTATATTCCTGCGCTAATTTAAAAGAATTGAAAACACAACCCACAAGGGGGATTTTTGAGCCTAAAAACGAAGAGTTTTTTTTTTACCTGTGTTTTACATGACAATAAAACCGGTTGATTGTTGATTTTCCGCATAATATCTGCGTGTATAATGTCGGCTGTGGGGATGTTTGGCCCTATTCCAACATTTTTTGATTGCCTCCGAAGCTCTCGACTCTGAAGCTGCCACTTCCCATCACTCTCCGTCCCTCGCTGAGCACACAAATGCACGCGGTATTGCCCAGCGCGCGCCTCCACCACGCTCTCCAATTCGGTATGGGCGCAATAACATAAGCTGAGAACCGTGTCGGACACACGTTTACATTGAGAGGTATACACAGATATACACTTACATAAATATACACATATACACTCATGCACAGAAACACATAAAAGAACACCGTATGTGCGAGTAATGCGCGTGACGCCGATAAAAATGTTAACGAGCATTCATTTGCGGTCGCCCCGCCGCCGCCACCGCCACCCCCGGACGAATAATTGTTCGTCGGCGGGCATGAAACAACAAAGCGCCCTTAAAAATGCGATACGGATACACCTACGCTGTGCGAAATTGCTCGCCCTTTTTGCCCCCTTTTTCATAGAGCAACGCGTGACCGTCCACGAAAAAAAAAACACTGTCATTTTTTTGTAAGTCGTATATGCTGGTACGAAGGGGAAAAAACGGTAACCATTTGATGAGTTGGCATATCTGCGATAGTGGTGATTTTTTACGGGGTTAAAGGGGGTTTTGGTTGTTTCAGGCGCTTCAGGGTGTTTTGGGTGATTTAGAGGGGCTAAACGGGGAGGTGGACAGGAGTATGATAGGAGTAGAAAGAGAGGATGCTCTTATAATAAGTCATTGTTGGTTTGGTGGCGGCATTGAAGCGTGTGGCCGGACAATGTCAAAACACTGTGTGGCGGCGCGGCGCTATCGCGATGCTTTTGCGGAATGACCTGAATGCGAAACGATGGGTTTTGGCGTGGGTTTGGCGAGGTTGCGATTTTGCATTCTGCGCGTTTATAGGAGGTATGGGATTGAGGTTGGCCACGCCACGCATCATGTGGTGGCTGGCGATGCGCAAAATCAGTAAAATAATTTAACGGATCTATCTTTTATTTTCATTTTACCCAATTTTTTTACCGACTTTTTTCGGTTGCGGATCTTTCGTGTTACGAGTTTCTCCTCCTGCTCTCCCTGAAAATAAAATTGTTGAAATTGTTTATAACCTAGTATACAGGGACTTTATGAAGATAAAGAAGAGAATTAAACATTTATCTAGACTCTATTGAATGAAGAATAACTTGCGACACATAACATAGCAGCATAGGGAATTAGGTGGAGGTACTGGACACCAATCAACTAGTTAGCAACTTTCTCCCTAATTCCTGACAATTAAAACTTTATTAATAATGCACCACATTATTTTATAGAGAACTTTTAGAGCTTATAAGGAACGTTAATACAGATTTAAAAACAACTATTACATAACTTAGAAAAGTTACTATCGACGTGCATAAGTAGTAACTATTCAAGAAATGCCAGTGAAAATGAACTTATGACAAAAACTATATTTAGTTTCAGATCTAAAAATATCCAAACATATTAAATGTTTTACTAGATTTAATCATCACGTTATTATGGGGAATGCATGAAAGTGGTGCCGGAATCGCCGCCGGAAAGGACATTTATTGCCGTTGATAACGATCTAATGGCACGTTACGACTGCCGATCCGACCGGATTTCACCTGCCTGATCACGCGCTGATTACCCGAAATTGATACGCGGGCTCCATGTTAATACCGAAATTGCCAAAGAAAGGATTTTATGATTTTAATATTCTGCACCGTAACCCGACACTTATTACGAAATAACAGTTACTATATTTTAAAATATGCTGTTTTATGGAAAGATAGTAATAAATGTTGACTTATGTAATAAATGTTGCTTTAAAAGTTACTAATACACTAGTACTTTAGAAAGGGTAAATAAAAGTTGTTTGAAAAGTTGCTAATACCGGTAACTTTTGAAGTTACTAATAAAAGTTACTTTAAAAGTTACTAATAAATGTTACTTTTTATGTAACTAGCATTTTACTTTTTGGCGGATGTAATTTTTCGTGGAAATGTTCACAATTTAGTTTTACTGATTCTAGAAAATTTTAAGTTTCCCAATTTATATTGTATTTTACTGTCTGATAATAGATTTAAAGAACACTAGAATCAAACTAGTAAACTCAACCTAAGTCTATTAAAATTATGTTTTTGGTAATTCAGTGAAAGTTCTGGGTCGCCGGATGTAAATCACAAACAGGCGGTTTTCCGCCGCCCTTCAAATGCCACCACCGCTACACCAGCCGAAAAGTATCGTTTTGCATGCATCGGCGCAGTTCATTCACTTATTCATCGCCAGCGGTGGCAGTGACGGCGTTGGTGGTGGCGGCAATGGCGCAACAAATGATAAATGATTTTCATTAAGACATGTGTAGGCTGTGCGCAATTATTGCGCTGTTTCTTTGTTTCCGTCCAAGTGATGGTGAGTAATTATATTCAAACCGCCTCCCCCGTTTTCCGGCACAGCGTTCTTTATCCGTTTTTCGGGGTTTTCCGGACGCTTAATTAACGCAATAATGCCTACACACGCTTTCCAGAAATGCGTCAAATATTTTTATATTAATTACATTCTGTCATATCGAAAATGTGTGCTTTTATGAATAATGTCGTTGTTATTTTCTGATACTTATTGGTTTATTATGCAAACTTTTAAATTTATTTCATTATTTTTGAATTGGCATGCATTTTCTTTCACATCTACAGAAAATACTTTTAAAAACTGCGGTACAATTGCTGCCTAATAACACGCAAAGTAATTTTTTAGTTATATATATTCCGAAAAAATATTAAATACCTCTTAATATATTAGACCTGGATAGCAATAATTAAAATATAATACATGCTAAAGAGAGAAGCATTTCTCTTCATCCTAATGGTGAAAATTTCATTGACATACGAAAATAACAGAGAAAAACTCATGTAACCAAATATGTTACATAGTGACTTTTTTGAAAATAAGGCATTTTAAACAAGCTGCGAGTTTTTCTTCAAATTATACTTAAATTAATCTTCAAAATTGTTTTTTATCTACATTTCTCATCTTGTTTAACAAGTTTTGTATCTTTTGCCAACATAATCCGTTTTTGTATGAATAGTCTTTAGCCTGTTTTGTTAGCTTGGTGTACATGTAACACTTGGGTAAACACCAATCCTGTCACCCTATTCCGTACTCCCCGGAGCCCACCCCGCACCCACCCTCCCTCACCGGCCCCACGAAAAGGGTTTCAATTTCCTATCAACATCCCTGGATATTTGTTTATCTGCTGTATCGAAGTCCCGGCGCCTCCACCATGCCGCCTCTAGCGCTACCGACTAAAATAATGCACACGCAGCCTAATAATCTCGACATTAATTATCGCGAAACTGTTGACCGAAGGCATTACGCCCGTGCGTCGAGCGGATAATGCGTTTAATACAGACGCCTGTGTTTGTTCAAACCACCCACGTCGTCGCATCGTTGGCCAGTAACATCAAGCGTGGCGTATTAATCCACGAAATAAAACCAGCCGATCTAAACATCGAAAGTTCGATAGTAAAACGTCGATAAAGTGCAGTTTTACAGCGGAGAAATAGTTGCAGAACGTGCCGAAGGTAGCTTATCAAGTTTGATATTGATGAATCGTTCCAGATTGTTCGAGGTGCATTGTTTTGAGAGAGACTGGCCGGCGCGGCGGCGGCGTAACCGGGGGTGTCATGTAACATTAAAGAGCATTCGCCGTAATGGAAAACAGGATAATGCGCACTTGCTGCCGACCTCAGCCACAGTGCCCCCCTCCGTCCGACATCATTGATCTTATATTACTGTTTCGTAATAACGTTATGCGCCCGCCGCCGCCGCGCGAGTGCGAGCGTCGAATGAGTGGTAGGTTCAGGGAGGCGGATGGTTGAGGCGCGTGCGAACGCCCTGCGCCTCCACCATTCTATAATACGCTCCGATGCGATGTTATACGAATTATTTTATAATTTAGACTGTGTTAGAGCTAACTACAAGTGCATAGGATCAAGGTAATTCAGGGATTAAAGCTTTTCTTGAAGAAATACCTAATTTTTAGTTCAAACCTAAATATAATTAACTTACACAACATGAAAGTTTCTATGATGTATATCATTATACTAGCAGTTGAATAAGTAAATACATTTTTTGTTTATTCATTCCAAAACAAAAACATTTAATTATAAGTATCTTTAGCAACTTTCATATAATAATTTAAGTACCTTTTATAATTGGAAAATTATGATACATAACGTGGTCCTATCATTTCAGCAACTAAGTAGATTTTCTATACAAGAGGTCAATATCAGTAATCTTCTCAAATAACCTCATTTTTTTAAATTAGTAATTACATATCACTTTAGTAACTTTCATAATAAGAAAGTACCGATGTATTATCATTTTAGTAATCACTACATGTTATACATTATGTAGTAATAACTTTTAAAAGCCATTCATTTATACCAATTATCGAAAATTCCGTAGCAACTTAGTAACTTTCACAATGTGGGAAAATATTTCTTTTCATTACTTATTCCATTTTTAATAATTACATATTGATGTACACACATTCAGAAACTTAATGTTAATGTAAATGTTTTGTTTTAGCTTTCCAAAACAATAATTTGCATTTATAAAGTTCCTAGGGTAGTAACTTTAAAAGTTACGTTGTTTTAAAAATAAATGTCGCCATAAAATAAAAAATAAATCATTCGTATAAATCTATTATAACCCCAACACCATTCACTAATGGAACAAAGTTATTAATGAAAGTTATTTCTGATTTCCCAAAGCTAAATTCCACCTCAGGAAACTTGAAACTAATACCAATAGAATTTACATATTGTTGTGTTTGAGTGCAGTGTTAAAACTTGCTGCTGCAAACCCATAAAATCGAAACTAGGGAAAACTTTAAAAAGTAATAAAATAGCCACAGCTCTTTTAACACCACGGCCCTTCTGTAACCACCGGTAAATAACTCACCCGGCTAAACAATAAAGCTCGCCTGCTCGGGCCACCAATAAAGAGAAGCAACCAATAAAGCTCCGTCAATGTTTTATTCAACTTTTAGCCGCAGCTCGCCTACCCACGCACCCATCTACCACTCGTAGTATTATCGAAAACGGTTAACGAGTTTCACACTCCACTTTTCACTACTCCATCACCGAAAACTAAAGCACGTCCAGATTGCCCTACGGCACACACAATACAACACTGAAACATTGAGACATTCTTCATGAATATTTAGAAACGCTTTCTGCGTGTGAGAGGGGTGTTTATATGGGTGGGTGCTGGTGAGTGGGGGATGTGAGCGTAGCTGTGAAGTTGGAAAAGCTCAAAGTGGAAAACTAGGCGACAAACGACGTCTCTAAACAACTAATTTCCATGCTTATTTATATACAATGCAACGGGCGGACCTTTTCGTCGCGCTTTGCTTTGTGCCCCGGCAGCCAGTTGGCCCCTGACATAACCCCAGCGCTAAGTCCTCTCGTCTGAAAATCCTTTCCGGAGTTGTCTGTTTGCCGGTCACTTTATTTGCGTGTTTTATTCAAAACTTCGTGGAAACTGCCAGTGAAAATATAGGGTGAGTAATTAATTGTTAATTTTTGCACCCTGCGCTTGTAATTTGGCAAAATTGTGGTTTTAGAAAAGTTTCGGGGGGAGTTGCGAAAGTTACTACAATGTTATTCGTTTTATAACTATTAAAAATGGGATAACTGATTAAAATGTGGGATTTTATTGTATCACA